>OX439483.1:36576156-36694206 GCA_949320155.1 Melangyna quadrimaculata
CGTATGAGCTTGGCTTTGCCGTCTGCCCGATTGACATCAATTTGAAAATAATAATAAACTACATGTACATACTGTAATGATGCATTACACCTCTACCTTTCACCGCCGCCGTTTATTTAATTGCATTAAAGCAATCCCGAATTACCTGTTATTTAATTGAATTCAAGCAATCCAGTATTACCGCCCGTTATTTTATTGCATTCAAGCAATCCTGAATTACCAGTACCGCCCGTTATTAAATTGCATTCAAGCAATCCAGAATCGGCCTCGTTTATTTAATTGCACTCAAGCAATCCTGACCGTTTAATTTACTCTATACCCAGAGTTCATTATCTGGTATAAATTCCAAACAATAACACTTTTCCGTATAGCACACACCTGTACTATGTATAATCACACAAACCACCACTGGTTAAGTACTATGGTAGGATTTTATTATGAGATTTTGTCTGTAAACTTTATAGTTCACAACCAGTTTTTACGAAAATGCCTATAAGGGAACGTGAACGAACAGATGAAATGAGAGATCTACCATAGTAGAAAAGTACCAATCTAGAGAACCTGGTAGAGCTCCAACTTTTGCAAAGACTAGGGTTCCAGAATTGACAGTGGAAGCCCAGGTTTTAAAGTAGTTAGTTAGTGACGTCTGCTATCTCGGACTGTGGTTTATAGTGACGTCTGCTATCTCAGACTGTGGTTTATAGTGACGTCTGCTATCTCAGACTGTGGTTTATAGTGACGTCTGCTATCTCAGACTGTGGTTTATAGTGACGTCTGCTATCTCAGACTCTGGTTTATAGTGACGTCTGCTATCTCAGACTGTGGTTTATAGTGATAACTGCTATCTCAGTCCCTTAAAATCTTTATGAATTTTGGAATTATATAATAGGGGTATTCACGATCCGATGCAACTGGCCTAGTATCATTGTAAAAGTGCAAAAGTGTAAAATCTTACAACACTACAACAACAAAATATACAAGGTGCAATCTTACAACAGTTTCGCACTTTAGCAATACCCGAAACCTATTGCAACAGAAAAATACAACATTGTAAAATATGTAAATTGTGTTTTTGACAGCTCACTCATTCTTAATTACGTTAAACAGAAACAAATGTATGTTCAATGGATACATCCAATTTGCTATCTTGATTGTATTGATGTGACGTCGTCATCATCTTTTACTATTATTTTCCATTTAAAATTCGGACGATAATTAAGATTTGGTAATATTTTCTTTTCCGTTTTTTTGGCATCTTTTTATGAACAAAATTTAAATTAAATCAAATTGAAATTTTCAGATATGTTCGAAACAAAAACAAATAACAAATGTCAAATTAATTTTGACATTTGCTTTAGTGTTGCAAGAAGATAAGAAAAGTGCGTTCACGATCCATTAAAAAAAATAAAATTTCGCACTTTTACAAGGCTCATTGCACCAGATCGTGAATACCCCTAATGTATAAACTAATTAAGTTAACATAAAAATTGTAAGAAAATTATAAATGAATTAAAGAACCAGTGATTGGTGAATAAAGAACTTCAAAACCGACTAAAGTTTCTTTAGCAAAACCGTGGATCTGACGAGCATATCTCAACCTTTGACAAAAGCATCTCACAATACAATACAAAACAATTGAAGTTTGTTTTTCAAAAGCAAGTAATAATTTTTCATTTTTAAGAATACAAAATGTTTCTTTAAAAAGCTTCGTTAATAATTTGGTAAGACATCGCTGTTTGAAAATAATTGAAAAGTTGGTGATGTTTCCTTCGCAGTTGAGAGGGGCGAGTACTTCTTCTTCTGATTTAAATTGCTGCCTAATGCATTTCTCCGTATTTCACATAAAATTGGGCACTTCCCTATGAAATGGATAACGTCTTCTCTTTTCCTCAAGTTACATAAGCTGCAGTATACAGGCAGATCCTCTCGATGTGGTATGAAGTGAAGACTTATCAGCTCCCCTCTCATTTTGAAAATCGACGAGATAAGCTCCTGCTTATTTTCGTTGTGGAAGTAGTTACGTTCGCATAAATTGTGATTAAGATGGTTGTATATAGATCTATGCACCGAAGATTTACTGATTCAATTCTAAGTTGCTCATCTACTTTGGAGACAAGATCTAATAGGTCATCTTTTTAATATCTTCCATTTTCTTCAGTATTCGCATGTTGGTTCGACCGTATGTAGCTTGTTCTTCAAGCTTTTTATACCACAGGTTTTTCTTTGCAACAGTTTGGCAATGGTAGAATTTTAGGAAGTCTTTCGTTGTGCATATTCAGTACTTTTGTGATAAACTCAACATGACACTTTAGTGTTTTAATAAAAAGTGGTGACAGTCCTGTCTCGATTATGACCATGTAGTTTGGGGTGTTTTTTTGGTAGACGAAAACATTTTTTAATGAAGAACCTTTGAAGTTTTTCGACCGTTTCAAACATTTCACCTCCCCAAACGTGTGCTGCGTACATCATAATAGATTCTGCCACCGCTACAAAGACTTTATACTTCACACTATGAGTTTTCAATTTGTTTGGAAACATCTTTTCCACGTTGCAGATATTGCACTTTTGGCTTTGACCACTTTGTCCTTGAGGTGGGTTTCCATATTAAGGTTACTAGTTATAATCATTCCCAGGTATTTGTAAGCTTTAACGATTTCAATTGGCTCTCTGTCGAAATGCCATTTTTCGTTCCTGGCCGTTCTATCCGAACCATTACAAAATATCATAACTTTCGATTTGCTCAGATTCACCCTCAGATTCCATAATCGGCAGTACACTTCGAGTCGATTAATCATCAGCTGTTGGGTTTCGAGTGACTAAGCAAACAGTATCACGTCATCAGCAAATAGAAGGGCTTTAATACGAATCCCCGCGATTTCTATGCCACCAGGCAAAAACTCAATCAGGTCGTCTATGAACAAAGCGAAAAGATTTGAACTTATGTTTCTATAGATTGTAGATAGTTATGGATGTTCAAGAATTTTCTCTGGAAAGATTTTCTTGAAAGAAAATTTGAGTTAAATACTCGGTATTTAGACGCCAGATCAATGTTTTGGTTAGCAAAAACACATCATCTTTAGTGCTAATTTTGCTTCATTACTTTTTTTCAGGCTGCTTAACAAAGTTCATATTGCGTGTCAACAAAACTCTCAAATACTTAAACTCCTGAACAATTTCAATACGTTCATTCCTAAGCGACCATCTTTCCTCTGGTTGTCTTATACTTTGCTTTGCTTCAAAAATACCTACAACTTAAGTTTTTTGCGTATTAACTTGGAGACCCCATGTTTCACAGAAGTCGCTGTTTAGCTGCAGTTTGATAGGATAAAAGGGTTATCCACCAACATAACCAAATCATCAGCATATAGCAAAATCTCACTGCAATATTAGCAAACAGAACTCCACCAGGAAGAAGGTCAGATATTTCGTCGATGAATAAGGCAAACAATAATGGACTGATGATACAACCTTGAGGGACACCTGCTGTCGTTTCAAACCAATGTGAGAACTCGTTTCCATCCCATACACTTGCATTTGATGATGAAATAAAGTTGACATACATCGAAAGAAATTTTCGTGAAACTGCTAGGCATGAAAGTTTGTAGACTAAAGCTGGCCTGTTAATTTCAAATGCAGCTTTGAAATCCACAAAGCAAGTGTACAGCTGGGCCTATTAACGACCCATAATAAACTAGGGACCAAGATTGGCAAAAACCTTGAAGTTTTGCAGTCGAAAAGACAGAAAGACATGCAGACAGAATTTCGAAACCAATTTTCGTTGGGCTTTCCAAAACATCGTAAAGCAAGATAAATTAAAATCTCGTGTTCATTTTTTTTTTAAAGAATCCATAACTTTCCATATTGTAGCACCTTTATATATCGCTAGTAATAATATGTTTCTTAATAATATATCTTTGATCCTTAGTGCCTAGATAATACACGTTTTTTTTAAATTATTGCCTTCATTGAAAAATTAAATAGTTCTCTTCAATACGACATGACAGTTGAGTAAATAGGAAATTATTTTATTTGGCCTTTTTTCTATCCAATAAACCAGAACAAACAAATCGAAGAAATTAAATCCTTACGACATCAAAATTATTCTTCTTGTTTGTTACAAAGTATACATAATCACAAAAAAGTAAATATTCAATAAATTTTCCAAAACTATGTCCTTTTGCAAAATTGAATACTTCCTTCCTCGAAGATAAATTTTCTTTATTTTGTTTGTCATATAATATTATGCAGGCACCCGTACAATTTTTGGGTAGGGTATAGTTAAAGGTACATACATTTATAAGAACACATATGGTTTGGACAGGATTTCGAAAGAATAGAGTATCCTTTTGCTCCTATATATAATATACTTACATTATCTTCAGATGTTCTTTCAAGCGATTGTTTAAAACCTTACAGCTTACAATAAAAAAATAGATGATTGGACATTGTGAATTATACGCTTAACTAGTTTCTTAATACCAAAATGCTTCGTTTGATAAGTAAACACTATACCTATACCTAACCTATTGATTTTGGGACAATATTTGCGTTTAAAATTGGAAAATTGAGGAAATATAATGATTTCAAATAAGATTCGTACCTACATATAGGATGAAAAAGTAAATATACTTAAATACAAAAAAAAAGTTAGCTTGAAGGATTTGAAAAGGGTAAGATTGGTAGTCAAAGCACGTCCAGAAAGCACTTTTTATTTTATAATTTAAAAACTATACCTCTATTTTTTTTTTTTTTTCATTTGAAAATAATGAAAGTCACATTATGCATTTGCAGTTGTGAGAATTTGTGAGACTTCTAAGTTTTAAGAAAAATGGTGGTCTAAGATTAAATAATAAATTTAATTTTAAATAGGTTCTTAGCAACTAGATCAGAACCATGAGTTCAAAAGTAGCAAATCTGACACCAGAAGAGCAGGTTAGCTGTAAGAACTTTTAAAGTCTACCAACCAAAAAGAAAAGTACTTGACATTGTCCAAAAGATAAATAGATTTATCAAATTTTGCCTCAAAAATTCATTGACTTCCCCAAAAGCTTATTGCTCTTATCTTAGTCCATGCCCAGCACGCTATAGGGCTACAGCTGGTGAAATTTGGAATCTACCTACTTTGTCATGAAAAACATTCATTCAATTCTCTTACCTAAATAGGGTTGCCATGGCTGTATAACCTAACCTAGGACAAACAATTTTAAAATCCCGGACTTTGGGGGACATCATCTACAAAAAGAGGACAAAATGTAATTAAAAACTAGGTCCATGAACTCATAGAAAGATATATTTCATATTTAAAATAACCTAAATTAAAATAAAAAATAAATAACACAGTTATGTATTTTTATCTTCAGATGAAATTTTTTTTCAAGAACTCATTCATTCAACGAGGCCAATCGTTCACTAACCACTTACCACTGGCCGCGGTCGGGTACGTAACCAAAGGTATCTGGACTTGTTCGTGTTGTTGTTATACCTAAGGAAAAACCAGCTGACGAACCAATCAGCTGATGTCAAAAAGAAATCTAAAGCTGGCTTTAGACTTTCGGTGTTATCGTCGGTGTACGTTGATCGTTGTTTCTTGTACGCGGAACAACGAAAATGTAAATGATAAAACCGAACTAAGAACGAATGAAGAACGTGCAAATTCAAATCCGGTCAGAAAATTCGGTGTTCTCGTTGTTACCCCAACAACTTGTATTTAAATGGGAAAACTGTTTAAATGAACATTGTTGTAAAGTGTCCTGCAACTTGAATGGACATTTTCGAAGTTTTTTTTAATTTCTGAATGGCACAAGAAGCCTAGTTATATAAATAAATAATTTTGTAAATAGAGTCTTACTTTCTAATGAAAATGCTGTCTTCGTTGTTGAGAGAAGAACGAACACCGAACAATGGGCACCGAATGAAGAACGAAAGTTTAAAGCCAGCTTGAAACTATCCCAACAATTTTCGGATCTGCTTGGATTTCCGAACAGCTTACATCTCATCTGTTCATTTTCCTTTGGTTTGGTTACGTATCCGGTTTTGTTCGTTCGGAAACATATCAGATTCTAAACTATCTCAGATACTTATCTGCCTACCACTCGAACGTGGCCACTTACAAGCAATACGGATTGGTTTGTGTTGTTGTAAAAAACAGGTGATGATAAAACAGCTGTTCTCAAAAAAGAAATCTCAACCTATCCCAAAAATTCTCGTATACCTAGTCAGCTATCTGAAGAAAAATGTCAAGAAAAGCTGACTTCAAATTTAAATTTTACGTTGAATTGTATGTCCTTCACAAACATATGCGGATATACATATCTCAGCGCAACGTACACGTGGATATTGCTATTAATTATAAGGTCATACAATTACTCACAGGTCACAGCTTAGGTTTTTGCAATTAAATTTAGTTAAAATTATACCCTTAAACATTTCGGGTAATAATCTATTTCTTCCCTTTGTCCATTGTTAGTTTATTAATTAGAACACTCTTTCAACGTTTTTTTTTTTTTTTTTAATTCAAGCGACCATTTTCATATAAACTATATTTTGGTAATAAGAATCATTCAATTAAATTTAAAGGGTTGTATTCTATCAGATTTCTATTCTCTCTCTTTTTATTTAAAATTCAGAGTTCGATGATTTTTTTCAATCTTCAAAATTACTTGTTAGGGGAAAAAGAGGACAATTTTTTAAAACGCTGGAGGACGTTCCGCGCCGAGGTTAAAAAGAGGACATGTCCTCCAAAAAGAGGACGCATGGCAACCCTATACCTAAATAACACAAAAAAGATGACTTTAACATTGTTTGGCGTTGGCCCCCTTTTGTATTGTTAGGAGCAATTCACTCAATAAAGTAAAACAAACTTAAAGAACTTCAACCCTCTTAATTTTGTTATTACTCTAATCTGATCTGACAGGGCGCCTTCTTTCATTTCTCCCACCGCTTTTCGTAACAGAAAAACCATAACCAATTCGAAGCGAATGTTCTTCTTTGTCAAAAACATATTGTATTCAAACTGTATACATTTTCGGAAATTTGGAAAAGTAGCATAATCTTCTAAAAAAATAATAAAAAAAAAATACTTAAATCTTTCTTTAAATATGGATAAGAGTAAGGTTTGTAATTTTGGAGGGAGTGAGATTTATTTGGTTCTTCAGAAACTTTTGATATATAAAACAATTTGGTTTGACATTATTTTGAGTTAAAATTGATTCAATTTCTATATTAATAAAAATAAACCACCTTGTTTAATATTTGAAGCGTACCTAAATGCAAATATTTTTGAAAACTTAATTGTAAGTTGCATGTACTTGCTCGTGTTGTTCAATAAGGTTTCAATTTATATGATTAAACCCATTATTAATAAAATTGTACTCGTTTTCTAGCCTACAAACAGTTATTTCCCATTGAACGTTTTGGCATATCTTCACGTTTCTTGAGGATTCTTTCTTTAGTAGTACGGCAAGAATGTGGAATGCTTAACATGACCCTATTCCCCCCCCCCCATTTCGATATTCAGAACTTTAAAACCAATGTGCATCGGTATCTCCTTTTAAATCCTTCCTTATTTTCCTAACGCTCGCACTGTGCTTGTCATATTAAAGGTAGTTCGAACACCTTTAGTGCGGGGTATACTTAAAAAAAAATATCGGATGAATTTTATTTTACAGAAAATAACGTTGTAACGTGCTGAAAAGGTTTTCTACAAAAAAATTCAATAAACCATTTTGCTACAGCAACTTAAAAACAGCTGAAAATGTCATTTGGTTTTAGTCCAGTACAATTATAAAATTTTATATGGGGGACCCAGCAGTTTGTACCACCGCCTATTTTTTTTTTATTCGATAGAGAGTTGATCGAAGATGATAAATCTCAGTTTTCGCATTCGCACCATTTACCGTTTTGTCGCCATCTTGGATTTTACTTTGTTTTGGTTTTTACTAAATATCTCGTTTCATATAAGTCCTACAAAAAATTGTTAATTATTAAAATCGTAGAATAAAATTTAATGTTTTTCGTTATTGTTAATATTTAAGAAGTTACAGGCCAAAAAGACAGATTTTCAAAACGGATTTTGCTAAATTTAGACCATTTTTAATCAAAAAATGGGCACGACTGGATCGCACAAAACTTGCTCTCGTAGCTAACAACTTTAACTTAGTTGGAAATAGATTGGTTCCATAAAATTAAGATATCATTAAAAAAAGTTTTAAACACAATTTTTAAAATATAAATGATTACTATGAATTATTATAGATTAGTTATTTTAATAGCTAAAACAAATAGAGCTCAAAAAAAAGTATGCCATCTGAATTGCTTAATAAACATGAATTTATGGAAAAAAAAATTCAAAAATCGTTAGAGCGGTTTTGTTTTTAATTAATTTTTTATATATAAAAAATCTTTGACATTTTTTAAAATAAAATTTGGTATGCCAACTTTTAGTAGGTATTAAAGAAAATACAAATTTTCACAAAATTAAAAAACATTCATTGGCCCGTTTTCAAGATATTGAATTTTCAAAAAAAAATTTCAATATATTTTTAAAAATCCAAAAATTATTTAAATTGTTTAAATTGTAAGCGACCTCTTGTATAAAATTTTTGGTTGAAATCGGTGTTGTACTTAACGAGAAATTTGAAAACCAAGAAATCGGTTGTATGACAGGTGCCGTTAATAATCGTTATAAAAATTTGTTTTCTGTCAAAATATTTATTTTAGTAATTTTAGTACCTCGTAATTTTTTTTTGAAAATCGTTAGAGCCGTTTTTGAAATAAATCAATTTTTGTATATTGGCTGTATGACAGGTACCGTTAGTTTTTGAGATTAAAAAAAAAATTCAATTTCCCCTCTAGGGAATCACATAAGAACCTTAAGTCCAAAGTTTGAAGAAAAGCGCTTCAGCCGTTTAGGCTGCAGGTCGAGGTACAGACAGACAGACGGACAGACAGACAGAATTGCGAGACCCTCTTTTTTCGCGTTCTCTATCATCGTAATGTCTGGAAAATTTTCATCTCGATTTTTTTTTTGTACGAATCCTAAACTTGCCCTATACTACGTATATCGCAAGTAAAAATTGAAAAACTTTGTATGACAAGTTTGTTAGGCTCAAAATTTTAAACAATTTTGTTGGTTGTACAATTTTTTTCTGCATTTCAATAAATAAAGAAGTTATGAATATTATTCTAATAAACTATTTTTTTTTAATTTGACAAATATGTACTAGGCATTACAATTTTTTTATCCGAATCATCTCTTTTCCACACCACCGTTGACCGCTTTTTTTAACGTTGATGCAAGACCTTCCCGTACCGCACGTGACAATGCAAACACAGGAAAACTGGATTTTTGTGGTTCGCTCAACATTCGCCCTTTCCAGAGTGCCAAGTACTTTATTCCATCGCGTCGGTTTTGGATTGGTCGCCGATCCCTCTATAAACTGCCATCGAGCTGACGAAGTTGGTGAATTGCTTCTTCAAAAAGCCACGGGACAATTTTTTTGATATATCATGCTGCATAGGAAAGATCGTGTCAACGCTTTCGCTTCAATATGTCTCGCAGTACTACAATTGATTTCGAACGAGTTACTATTTCCCCCGAAACTATCTTTAATAGAATGATTCTGACTCAAAGGACAAAGTGAAGATCTGACCGAATGTCTCCAATTTGAATTGTCACCGTTTCTCTTATCATTATTTGTCGACTCAGGCATGCGAAAAATACAAAAATCCGCGTTTTGTAAAGAATTCAACCCAATTACGCTGCCACATTTTACTTTTTCAGAAACTTCGGTATGTGAAATATGATAATGATATATTAACGTGATGCATACTTCAGAGACATTTGTGCAAATTACGTCAACTATATTTCCAGAAACTACAAACCGAATCCAATCATTGTTTTCGACGGCTACCCAGAAGATGGTTCTAATTCAAACCCCATCAAGAGTGCTGAAAGACTCAGGCGGGCTAAAGATGGGCAATCATATCATTTTCATTGAATTGACGAAATTTTCTAAGACGACACAAAAGTAGTTTCTCGCCAACGAACGCAACAGAAGGAATTTCGTAGCGATGCTGAAAAAACATTTGATTTATCACGGATTTGCGGCTAGACAAGCCCATGAGAATGCCGACATTGTCCAAACTGCTCTGGAAGTGTCTCCTCTATTTGAATTTGTTGTAATCGTGGGGGAGGATACTGATCTTCTTGTGCTCGTGTGCGCTATTGCGAAAAATCACGACAATGTTTATTTTCGCAAAGCAGGAAGAGGTCCAACCGCATCAAAATTGTACTCCACAAAAACCTTCAAGCACAATAGTTTGTTAGACCATATTTTGTTTATTCACGCTTTCTCGGGCTGTGACACTGTATCGGCAATCTGCGGCATGGGAAAGAAAAAATCATCGACGTTATTAAAAAAAATTCCCATCTCCAAGAGGGATTAAAATTATTCAAAGATACTACTCCCAATCAAAATGATGTTGCTGTAGATGGGGAAATCGTATGATTTTTCATGTATCGAGGGCACGAAGCTGACGGATCGATTGATATATTGAGATCCATTTTATGTAAAGTATGCTGCGGTGAAACGTGTACCAACACAAAATACTAAAGATTCTGATGAAGGCAACGATGATTCAGATGATGATCTCCTGCCTTTGGTCCCGATACCCGGAATAACTTCAAAACCAAAAAAAATACTAGGCATCCTGGGAAAACTACGTTAAAAAAAGCGAGCCTTGAACTTTACCTCAATGGTGGAATCAACTCTTATTCGGATAAAAAAAATTGGAAAACCTACCTACATATTTGCCAAATTAAAAAATAAATTGATTAATAGAATTATATTCATAAAAAATTTGTAGGTACCACAAAATTGTTCGAAATTTTGAGCCTAACTTTTCATATAAAGTTTTTAAATTTTTTGCTTAAAAATGTAATAAATTTAGAAAAATACGTTTTTTTGTTGGCCTGTAACTTCTTAACAATTAACAACGACGAAAAAATGTCAAAAATAGTAAATTTTATTCTACGCATTTTATGTTTGACAATTTTTTTGTAGGACTTATATGAACCGAGATATATTTAGTAAAAACCAAAACAAAGTAAAATCCAAGATGGCGGCAAAACGGTAAATGGTGCGAATGCAAAAACTGAGATTTATTATCTTCGATCAACTCTCTATCGAAAAATTGGGGTGGTCAGATTATAACTGCAATGGACTAATATCTCGAGAACGGAAAAAGATATTGACTTCGAATTAATATTGTCTTACACATCTAATTACTTAACGAAGAATAGATATTAATTAAAAAAAAAAAAAAAAACTTCAACGAAAACATAATATAATAAAAAGAATTAAATGATGGCACCATTAATTTGAAATTACGAACACTTTTCATAAATTTAGAAAAACAAATGAAAAATTATTTTCTATTAAACAATTTAAAAAAAAAATAAAGATTCCGAACCCAGTCTATTTTTCTTTCTACACGTAATGAAGATGGTATTTTTTTCAAAAAAAATCCAATAGACAGCCCTTTTTTAGAGCAAAAAATGCAAAAAAAAAACTACTAAAAGCTTTAAAAGAATGTTTTTCAACTCGAATATCTTGTGAACAAACAAGGATATGGACTTAAAACTTTTACTGCAAATATTTATCAATCATATATATGTTGTGTAATTTTTGGAATTTTTAAACCACCTTCAAAAAGATTAAAATCATAATGTTGCCAAAAAGTACTTTTCAGAAGTGATTTATTTCGAAAAATTCTCACATTATAAATCGTTTCTAAATAAACATTTGGCATTTGATACTTAATTTCATGTATCCACTCCCCTGATTAATGGTACTTTTTTGCCAATAGTCTTTTTTGCAATAATTGGCTTACCGAGAGGAGTTAAAGGATTTGTTTTTAACAATATACTAACCATATCATAAATAAAAATTCATAATTTTTTCATCAAAATCATAGGAGCTGTTTTTGAGATAAATAATTTTTTTGTATATGGGTTGTATTGGAGGCACCGTTATTTTTGGAGGTAAATCAAAAATTTCAATTTCCCCCATAGTAAACCTTAGGTCCTAGGTTAAAAGAAAATCGCTTCAGTAGTTTCGGCTGTAGGCCAAGGTCTAAATTGTCTAAAAAAAATTATATTCATATTTTTGCTAGGGTCAGTAATAACAATCACAACAAAAACATAAATGTTAAAAAAGTAGCCAAGTTCTTCTAATACAAAAACTTTTGCGTAACAAGTCAGCCGTAAAAAGTAATGAGATCTAAAAGTACGTCAAGTTCTAAGTTTATTAATGTAAAACATCAAATATTTTAAGTAGAGTAATATCGAAGAACCTCAACATTATTAGAGACATCTATTATTTAATGATTACTGACTTAAACTGAGTTGGTTTACTAGTCAAGCTTTCATTTAAAAATTGAGTAATTAGGTAAAAAAAGAAAACTTGCCAAGTAAACCAACTCAATTAAAGTCAGTAATCATTAAATAATAGATGTCTGTAATAATTTTGAGGTTCTTCGATATTACTCTACTTAAAATATTTGATTTTTTATATTAATAAACTTAGAACTTGGCGTACTTTTCAATCTCATCACTTTTTACGGCTGACTTGTTACGCAAAAGTTTTTGTAATAGAAGAACTTGGCTACTTTTTTAACATTTATGTTTTTGTTGTGATTGTTATTACATTTATGTTTTTGTTGTGATTTCACTACTTTTTGCAAAGGTTCCTTTTATCAGGAAAAGTGGGTGGCATAAACGCCCAATGAGAGCCTCATAAGTAAAGTAAGTTTTTAATTCATGCCTTTTCTATATACAACAAGTCCTACCCATCTGCCAATTGTAATAAGTCAGAAGTGCTCTATTGAAATCATAATAATAATTGATAAGAAGTGGGTAGATGAAACGCCCCTGCATGAAAAATTTTAAAATTTCAACTTTTTCTTTGTATACGCCTGAAAACGAACCGCTTTATACCAAATTTCATAATCCTGTACCAAACAGAAGTACTCTCAATATATTTAATATTATTTCTGTGAAAATTGGTGGTTGCAACGCCCCCTGAATGTTAAAGGTTAAATTTTTAATTTTTTCTTTGCTTGCATGTCAAGTCCTATCGCTCTGCCCAATTTCATCATTCTACGACAACCAGAAGTGCTCCATATAAATGATATTAATTCTGCGAAAATGAGTGGATGCCACGCCCTCTGAATTTAAAATCTCAAATTTTTAAATTTTGCATTTGCTCTCACTTCTAGCCCTACCGTTCTACCAAATTTTATCATTCTTCGACAATCAGTAGTGCTTCTCATAATTAATATCAATTCTATTTATATGGGCGGGTGCCACGCCCCTGGATGTAAAATATCAAATTTTAAAACTGTTCCTTTGTCTGCACTTTAAGCCCTAGCGCTGTACTAAATTTCATCATTCCACGACAATCAGAAGTGCTCCAAATAATTTATATCAATTCTATGAAAATGGGCGGAAACCACGCCCCCTGAATGAAAAATCTCAAATTTTAAAATTTTTCCTTTGCCTGCAATTGAAACCCTACCACTGTGTTAAATCTCATCATTCTACCACAATCAAAAGTGCTCCAAATAATTAATATAGATTCTATTGAAATGGGCGGGTACAACGCCCCCTGAATGATAAATCTAAAATTTTCGATTTTTTCCTTTGTATACACCACAGGGCCTACCGTTGTGCGAAATTACAAGATTCTACGATGTCGGGAAGTGCTCCATAATTTCGATGATCTGTCAGTGAGTCAGTCAGTCAGTGAGTCAGTTACGGTTTTTGCGATTTTTGCAGTCTTATATCTCAGGAACTCCTAGTGCTATAGAATTGAAATTTGGTGAGTTGCCTAAACCCAGTGAGCTTAGCAAATGCTGCGTGTTTGAAGTTTCGGACGTTATTGGTACTGAAGTAAGAGGGGGGTCGAAAATCGCCTGAGTTTGATCGTGTAAAAAGGGTGTAGTGCCAGAACTTGGCTGGGCACTACCGTGCCCTTTGATAAGGTAGATGTGGGGGGAAGAAAAGTCAACACATTTCTTGAATTGCAAATGTTGTTTAGGTGTGTGTCTATCCATGAGGAAATGTCAGTGAATACTGAATAAAATAACACCCAAACACCAAAAGCGCCATCTGTCAAAAATAACACTTTTGAAAAAAAATACCTCTTGATTGATCACTTTTTATTTAAATAAACAGTTTTTAGTTTAAGACAATACCTGCCATTTTCAATAATTGATAAGTAATTCAAATTGAACTAATAATCAAGACCAAAGAATTTCGTGCTTTCAATGAATATAAGTCAAATTGTTTTTGAGGGTAAGATTGGACAAAAATCATGTATTTTCATCACGCTTGTTTTTCGTACCTATGAACATACAAAGTGAAATGATTGCAAATTGAAATGTCAAATTCTGAATTCTTGTCGCTGAAGTTCGTTTTATTTTAGATATATCCTCTCCCCTTTTGTATATTTATAGTAGAATTATAAGTAGAATGTTATTGACTTCACTTAAAATACAAAATAAAAAAAGAATTATAAAAATCAGTCTGTCAAGCAATTTCGTGTTTTCCTTTCAAAAATATGTCTTGTGTGTGTTTTTTGTCAAGCAATTTCAGATAAAATTCCCTAAAAAAAGTAACATGTATACTAAGTAGAAGTACAAGTACATGAATACATACAAGATTTTGCTTAACAAAAATATCTGATCAAAGAAAGTAAAACACCTTGTTCAGCTCTTGAGAAATTGAATTGAAAAAAAAAAAAAAAATACGACAAGAGTGTTGGTACTCCAACTCCTTCCTATACATGCTCTACTGCTTAATATAGCGTGTTCACTAATATTCCAAATATTTTTTTTGTTTTGTTTTATAAAAATGCCATTATTATCGGTCCAACACTTCTTTCACATCGTCCTTCATCAAATTGCATTCATAAGCATTTCGTGCTTACAATTCATTTTCGGGAATCATTTTTTCCTCGCTATTTTCTAGGACTTCCTCTTCAGATCCATAAGTTTATTATTCGAATTCGTATAAAAGGAAAAACAAAAAAGAATTAATCATTTTTCCAATTCAACTATGTATATAAACGAGCCTGTCGATGCCGCGCCGCACAGCACCGCACCGGGCGTCCGGCCGGAGAGCTCTTATATTGCCGTAATCCCATCTGCTAATTTGTTCGGCCCATAAATCGGATATGAAGCATGAACCGTGAAATTCAATACATTACGATACCAAAGTAGATATACACCGAGAAAGAGAATATTTATGGAGGAGATTGTAATCTTTCAGATAAATTGAAATTGGCGAAACACAATGCCTATATGGAGCGTATAGCATTACTTTTCCTTTTTTTATTTTGCAAGTGTTACGATGACGCATTATGTTATCCTTTGACTCTTATTTTTTTTGTGTTGTATATCCTTTTTCATATTTTGTTTTGTTTTCATTCAACAGATTACTCAGATAAGAAAGGAAAAAAAATGTAATTGGCACTGCACGCGCCTAGCTAAATCATTTCTGTTGATCCTTAAAAATGAAAGCTTTGTTTCATTTCACGCTGTATTTTATGTGGGGTACCTATATTGGGGAGTGAACTATATGTAGGTACTTGTTATAGTCCTTAGAAAAAAAAAATGTTTCGTAAAAATTTAAGCCTACGTACCTATCTTCTTCTTTAACGTTATACATGTACCAGGCTAAAGCAGAATACGTGCAACAGCTTTTATTTATCTTGTATAAATTAGAGCTGTTAAATGTGATTTTTTGTTTGTCTAAATTAAATTAAATTACATATTTATTTGCAGGGAAAGAAATCAACGGTCTAGGACATTTTTCGGGTTGGGGTCATAATCCCGTATGTGATGCCAAAATATGGTTAGGTAACTATGAAATTAAAAAAAAAACCAGGTCGTATATTTTATTTGCAAAACTTGGTGCAAAGCGATTTTTTTTTTATTTCTAGTATAAATACAAAAAATATTCTTAGAACCAGAAATATGGTGATGTTTTTCAAATTCTAAAAAAACTATTAAGTGAAATATTATTTTTCTTGAAAATGGCTCCAACGATTTTGATAAAAAAAAAAATATTTAACTATGCTCTTTATACTTATAGTCCATGCAATTTAGACTTTGGCATGTTTGTAACATATAGCATCTTAGATTTTTGTGGTATTCGATCAGAAATAATATAAACAAGGAGAATATGAGGTTGCTCCCGCCCAAAAAGGTGTGCTATTTGCAGGAAAAATCAAAACGTGCAAGAAAGTGCATTATTCACTCCCTGTTTTTTGTTCTTTTCCTATATAACTTTGAAAACATGCATCTTGGGATAAAAACATCAAAACAAATTTTGTTTGTTATAAAATTCTCCACAAAATGAAATGTATATAAAACTTTCTGGTGTTATATTTTTGTTGCTAAACAGCGTTGAAGTCAGAAAAAAGCTGTAAGAAATATAGTAGTTTTGTGGCGCTAAATTGACAGATAAAAAATGGTTAATTTTACTATAAATGTGCACTCAAGTACTCTAGGGAATTACAAAATAATAAGGGACGCTACAAAAGTAGAGCAACAGGGACAGCAAATGACGCCATATTTCTTGCCGCTCTTTTGACATTTCTCTTTAGTAAGGTTTGCCATTTCATGATGGACAGATATACGAGCCAACAACGACTCGAAATGATTAAAATTTACTACCGAAATTCGGAGTCAGTGGCCTCAACGTTAAGAGCGATACGTCCAATTTATGGTCGTCATAATCATCCTAGCAGATCAACAATTGAGTGCCTAGTGGAAAAATTTGAATCCACAGGCACAGTACAAAACGTTCCCGTGCCAGTGAGACAAAGAAGTGCCCGTAGTGTCGAGAATATTCCTGCCGCTGAGGCTTCAGTTGCAGAAAGCCCAAATGTATCTCTCACACGTTGTTCTCAAGCGCCGTTGTGGCGAATTTTGCGAAAAGATCTTGGCCTACATCCTTACAAGATTAAATTGACGCAAGAACTGAAGCCGCTTGACCACCAGAAGCGTCGTATGTTCGTGAATTGGGCTGAGCAACAACTTGAAAATGATTCGGATTTTCATCGAAAAATCATCTTCAGCGATGAGGCTCATTTCTGTCTGAATGGCTTCGTCAATAAACAAAATATGCGGTATTGGTCAGGCAGCAATCCACACGTACTCCATGAGTCATCATTGCATCCCGAAAAAATTACGGTTTGGTGTGGTTTATGGGCCGGCGGCGTCATTGGGCCGTACTTCTGCCGTGATGATCAAGACCGGCATGTTGCTCTGAATGGGGATCGCTACCGTTCAATGATAACCGAATATTTTTGGCCCCAATTGGATGTTATGGACTTGGAGGACATGTGGTTCCAACAGGACGGCGCCAAAAGCCACACAGCGAATGTCACAATCAATTTATTGGAAACCAAGTTTGGAGAACGTGTTATCTCACGAAATGGTCCAGTCGCTTGGCCGCCTCGGTCGTGTGATTTGACCCCGTTAGACTATTTCCTGTGGGGCCACGTCAAGTCTATGGTCTATGCTAACAAGCCAACGACGATTGATGAACTTCGTGCGTATATCGAACGTGAATTTGCAGCAGTATCGGCCGATTTATGCTTGAAAACCGTCGAAAATTGGGTTCAGCGTCTGGACTTCTGCAAGCGTGCCCGCGGTGACCATGCAAAAAAATGGAGTTTCATACATAATGGCATCAAATGTACTTTTACAGAAATAAAGAACTTTATTGATATCCAAAACCGTTTTTGTTTTATTTAACAAAAACTTTTGTAGCGCTCTTATTGAAAAACCCGATATATCGAAACCCGATTGAAATCGGTCTGATAGGTTCGGCATGAGAGTTCTAATGTTAAATAAGTGCACCGAGAAATGTTTGCATCAATGGGGTGGTCAAAGATAGACATTTAATGCGGCGCAAATTTTTGTACACATACTTGGAACCCTTAACTATCGTAAAGTATCGTTATAATATTTATTTTATTTTTTTTAGTCGCTTTTGTAGCGATTTTAAAAGAGCAATAATCGTGTGAAAAATGCTAAAAATCTAAGATGCTATATGTTACATCTACATATGCTTCAATTTTATCCTATTTTGCCTAGACTATAAAGGGTTTTTTAATATTTAATCCAGGAAAATTAGACATAAATTCCTACAAAGTTCGGAAAAATTATATAAAAGGTATTTGTTTTTGATTCAGCTTTTTTATGGTGTTATGAATTTTTGAGTTAAAGCCCCCATCGATCCTAGCTCCGCGTCTATTAAAAAGAGGGGGTCAAAGGTCACGAAGCATGGTATTTCGCTGATTTTGATTAAACAAAAATCGTTGACTAATGAACCATGTCGTAAATATTTCAATTTATCATTGAAATATAGGATTAAAAGCGTGCTTACAAATATCTGGGGTGAAACGTGTTTTTATGGTAGGGGGGGGGGGGGGGGAGGTTGTAGAATGAAGAATGGGGTGTGGACGTATATTGAATAAGTAAATAAAATAGTGTCAGTGAAATTGTGCAAAAATGTGACATTTGTCATGATAACGAAAACGAAGACAGATAGAGGGTAGACGGGTGGTTTTTGACCGAAAAATTATTTTGAGATAACCTATGCATAGGTATGGCACATTCTTTTAGGGTATTTTGTAATGATCTATCTAGTTAAAGAATTATGAAGCGACTCAGCAACACTTTTATCGGGCTTATTTTCAAATTCTGGGGATGAACACTAAATAATATGGTTTTGGAACCAGTAACAACTCTACTCCAACCAGCCCCTGATATACTAATAAAAACGATTTTAACTGTAGTAAAGGGTGTGCTAAAATGTGGGTGCCGTAGGTTTAAGTTGTTCAGACCCTAAAAACTGTAATGAAGTGGAGACGAACTTTGATATTGATCCATCATTTGTTTTATAAGAGCCTGCAGATGTAGATTCAGATTTGGAAGACGATGCAGATTTATCGTGTATACTACATTCAACCATGCAGTCGGATTTCAATGTTAAAGATGACAGCCCAGGTCAAAGTAATAAAAAAAAAAAAATACAAAATTACAAACAAAAATACAAAATTAAAACCTAAAAATATAAATCAATATTATTAGGTATGTGACTGTGGATAAGGCCTACTGGGGATACCACTAACTAAAAAAAAACGCATCTTGTACTCAACTTTTAAGGTGATGTGAAATAGAGTACCCACATACACATCTACATTGAAAATCACAACGCTCGCGATGTGCGATATATTCTTGTATCCCGAATATATAGCCGCAAACATGTTCTATTTAAAGAGTGATTTGCCTGGTTTGCTCTCATAGTCATTTTCATTTGATAGGGAATGTTTCTCTATGAAGAGTGGTGTAAGGGTTGTTTGGTTACGAGATGTCGATGGTTTTTCTTAGCTTCAAGAGCCGCTTATATCTCCGAGCATTTAAAATGCACGATTTACATTGAGTGTTATCTGAGCTCTCCAGCCGCAAATGAAAATGAGTCGTGTTCTATGTAATTGTAAAACTAGACTAAATTTATTCTCAAAAATCTTTCCTATTTATACTTAAAATAATTTAACCAAATTTCATAAATCTTTCAATATATATTTATCACACTCTTGGAATATGAATTGACTTTTGCCTATGACCTACAAATACACCTCTTCACATGACGTAAGAATTAAATGTCTATTTGACAAAATAAACCTTCGTTGCATTTCCTTAAAGGCATTTCAATTGCTCAGTCAATGTGAAGCATATATGTAAGTGCAGTCATAAACAAAAATTAATATAAACAAATATTGTAATGTACTTGGTGCATAGCGACCGACTATGATAATGTGTAACACGATCAGGTCAACACCCGATGGTATCGCTTGGTGACGGCTGACCATTCTCAACTTAAACATATATAGGTTGATATGCATTGAGTTCATGAATGTTTATTGCTTACTTTTAGTTATTATTGTTTTGGGTTTTACCACAACAGTGGATATAGCGTTTTGATTTTTCTTTAATTAGATTCAGCATCAAAAAGTACCCTAAAACGATGTGCCATATGCGTAGGTTACCTCAAAATAATTTTTTGTGGTTTGAATAGCCTCTGACCCCTCTTCAAAAACCACCCTCCTACCCTCTTCATGTCTTCGTTATCATGACAAATATCACTTTTTTGCACAATTTCAGTGACACTATTTTATAAACTTTCAATATAAGTCCACACCCCATTCTTCATTTTACAGCCCCCCCCCCCCCCCCCCTACCATAAAAACACCTTTCACCCCAGATATTTGTAAGCACGCTTTTCATCCTATATTTCACTGGTAAATTCAAATATTTACGACATGTTTCATTAGTCGACGATTTTTGTTTGATCAAAATCAGCGAAATACCATGCTCGTGACCTTTGACCCCCTCTTTTTAATATCGATGTGGACTTTTACTCAAAAATTCATAACGCCAAAAAAACGCTGATTCAAAACCAAAAACCTTGTATATAATTTTTCCTAACTTTTTTTTCTAATTTTCCTGTACTAATTTTCGACTTTCCCATAAGTCGTGTTTTTCCGGAGAGTGTATGTATGTATATTATAGCAACCCAGCAAACATTTTATACGTAAAACAATAACTAAACAAATTATTATGAATAATCTTGTTTGTGTTTTCATGTATGAAATTTGCTGATTTGCTATAAACTCTACCAAAAACACGCTGTTGTTAGATTTTTTTAATATTTTGGATATTAAAACCATTAGAACCATCTGGTTTTCAGTTTTTGACTAATGATTGATAAGAGCATTAAATTTTGAAAGAAAAAGTACCACTTAAATACATGAAATTATGAAAACAAATATTTTTTTCTTTTTTTTTTTCAAAATTTTAAATTTGAAAATTCAGTATCTTCTTACTTGCGTACAGGGTTTCCCAACGTCCCGGCCCAGGCAAAAACTATGGGTTCCTAAAGTGATTTTAAGTGGAACTACCTACTTAAGAAGAAGATTCCTCGTTTTCTCTTTCTGTTCGACTCAAAACGGTTCTTTCTATTTTCGGTCTCGTTTATATAACTGACTTTAACTATGTCAAAGCATAACCGGTTATTTGTATATGAGTGTGTTTTATAATACAAATTCTATATACTACTGAAATGCATCAGCCAAGTAGAAGACTTAGCATTATTTAAATGGACTTGTTGAATTATTGATTCAATATAGCTTTTAACGGCCTTTAGTCCATACAAATTGGCCTTCAGTCCCGGCGTTCTCACTTGGACTCTTCAGTTGACAGTGAGGGCCTTGTCAAAACGCAATTTTTATTAAGTTCAGTCCAGCTTACATACTGCGAAAATCGAACTCTCGACTGAAAAAGGTAAAGTATCTTAAGTTGACTTATGATATTTCGCGTTTTTTTTGTTGAACCTCAGTGCTATTCTAAAGGACTACAGTTCTGTCCCTTCTATCCTCCTATCTCACTCCTTTGCTTATTTATAGACAAAAACAATTCCACCTTTTGTTCAAAAGACACATCTCTACACGAGGTAAAATATCTTAAGTCCACATAAGATTGTGTGTTCTGCTTAATTTTAAAACCTAAAATAGACATAAGATTATATTGGCTTAAGACTATTTTATTATTGTGAAATCGTAAATCATATTAAGTTGACTTAAGATATTTTCGCGCGTGCAAACAGAAACAAAAGTCATCCTTAAGTCGACGTAAGACAAAATACTTAAAAAAATTCCGAAAAAGTGTGAAAAGGCACATCATCTTATGTCAACATAAGATATTTTATGTCAACATAAGACGATTTTTTTTAATTAAAAACTGAAAATTTTCTCTCCCTAAGTAGTTATAGGATATTTTACCGTTTGCAAACCTAAAAAAAAATCCCGAAATAACAAGAACATAAGATATTTTTAAGCGTAGTTTGGTTCTGTATCTACTTTAGTGCGAACGTTTTTCTTTTAGTGAATGATTTTTTCATTTAGAGTTTCAGTTAGTGTTTCCAATAGTCTTGGTTTTATACGGGTTAACTACGAAATCTAGCAAATTAAAATCTCACAATCGAAATCTCGCAATATGAAATCACGCAATTACAGAAGCCCTCTTTTCATAATCTCGCAATTTCAAAAACCCGCTTTTTATAATCTCGCATTTACAATAACTCGCAAACTAAAATCTCGAAAACTAAAATCTCTCATTAAAAAACATATAGGACTTATATAAGTTACGTTATACTAGGTTTTTCGTTTGTGTATGTTGTCAGATGGTGTGTTTTCAGTTTATTTATAATTAACAATACATTGGGTGGCCCGCTTCGCGAGTTCAAGGATTTTAACTCCCGTTTTGGGTCCTCTGTCTCGCTCCGCTTAGTCGCCAGGCAGGCGACTATGTTATTAGTTAGTGTGCTTTCAGTTTTTTTGTAATAAACAGAACCTTGGGTGGCCCGCGTATCTGGTTTAAGGATTTTATCTTCATTTTGGGCCTCTGGTTTCTGATTTTCCATTTGCAGGATTTTTATTTGTCAGTGCAAAATTTTCCACCGTGATGTGTTAATGCGAGATTTTAGTTTGCGAGATTTTAGTTGAAATTTGCGAGATTATTGCGAGATTTTGTTATTGCGAGTTTATGAAAAGCAGGTTTATTAGTTTGCGAGATTTCGATTTTCGAGATTTAAAGAAAAATGTGAGATTTCGTTACTGGAGATTTAAGGTTGTGAGATATCCTAGTGCTCCCGTTTTATACGCGACTGAAAAATTATTACAAGAAAAGGTATGTACCTACTTATTACTTATAAGAAAAGCCAAACTATCTTAAGTCATATTTTTCCTTATAACGGGCGAAATATTAATTTTATCTTTTTGAAATAAATTTAAAAAAAATATCATAAAATTTGACATCTAAATGCCCTGTTCAATAAAGTCTACACTTGAAAAATTTTTTGGGAGGCAGCTTTGAAGTATTTTTTTGCTCTCCTGAAAAATCATCAGAATTGACTTAAGATACCTTACCTTTTCAGCCGAGAACTATATCCAACCCAATTTGAATTTCTAATCAAGAATTGTTGGAAATTTTGTTACCCGCGGCCTGGCATTGTTTACATATGAATGTGTTTTATAATACAAACTCTATATACTACTGAAATACATCAGCCAAGTAGAAGACCGCTTATTATTTTTTTTTTCTATGAGGATAACAGTTTTCCTGCAATATATTTTAAAATCCCATTTTAATGCAATTTAATGCCGTTTTTTTTTAATTTGGTATTTTTTTTTTTTTTTTAGAACTCGTCAGAATTATTTTTGTTTTTTCAACTGTTGGCTATTTCTAACAGTCAAATAATTTGAATTGTTTTTTTTTTTCCAAAAACTGTTTATTTTTGATAGGTACCTCTAGTAGAACCATTTTTCGGGTTTTGATTTGATCGGAAATAGTGCAGTTGATATTATTCAAATTTTTAAGCGAAGCTTCGAAAATTCTTAAAAAACAATTCTTTTGTATTTTTAAAAAAAAAAATTTGAAAACGACTTCGTAAATTTTTTTTAAACTTATGGGTGGAGTAATTTTTAAGAAAAGTTACTTGACAAAAATCATGTTTACTAGTTCAAATATAATGGTACCCTCCATACAAATGTTAAAAATCAGTTAACAAAAATGTTTTTTTTCTCGAAAACGGCTCCAAGAATTTTAATAATTTTTGGTTTTTAAAAATAGTCCAACTTTTTTTTTTGAAAATGCAATTTTTCAAAAACGGGTGAAATTTTTTGAAATCTAATTTTTAAGTGTAGGTCTATGTATAAATAATTTTTTTTAACTTTTTACAAAATCTTCGTATACATATATAAAAAAAGCATTACAATAAAAAGTAGCAAAAACAAAACTTTTTTTCAAGAACTCAAGAACCTGGTATTAAAGCAATTTTGAGAACGTATTTGTTTGCAGCAAACATGACAAACCCTCGGAATAATATTTGTTTTTATTTCTTTTGAAACCTCCCATGAGTCTCTAGGAGCTTAAATTTAAGACCACCCTTTCTACCTATTTAATAAAGGATTGTATGTTGCAGTGAAAATCACAACACCGAAAACGGGTTTCGGAATTACCAATTTCAACTACCCTACCCTCTACCCTACCAGAAAACACAACAATTATTTTATTGGATTTTCATGCATGTAGATGTTAAGTTTTGCACTTACCAAGCATTATTTTGTATACATACACAAACTTTGAAAAAGAATTTTGTTGGATTTTAGTTTTTTGGTTTGTCGATTCAAAGATTTTGTTTTGTTTTGTTGACTTTTTGATTTGTCAATTTCTTATATCGATACTAAAGTCTTGTGAATTTCAGTTAATGCAATTTTGGATTTGAAGCTCGGAACCAGAACTTATATTACTTATATTTTATAGTTTCTGCGGACGTTAAATCTAATGAATACCCTTCTACATCTACGTTCGCAGAAAAAAGATCCCGCCTGATCTTTTTGTCATTAGAATTTTTTCTGTTTGACGAAAAGGCAGGTGGATGACTATTTCTGCACCATAAAAATATAATCTCCTAAAAGTTTACAAGCGATGCTTTTTAATTAAGTTCCTGTTTTTTAAATCAAGCCATTTAGGTACATTTCAGAAAATAAAAAAGCTTTTTTAGGAGGAGGAGGATCCATATGAATATATCGAATCTGTCGAAAATTTGAGACTCTAACAAAATTTAATAGTTGAGATTTTACGTAGGGCAATATGTAAGTGATTGTAAATCGAACTTAGTTACATAGCATAATATACTCGTACATAGTATGCACTGTAAGATCTTTAAAAACTATAGCAATATTTTAGGGTATCAACCTCTTCAAACGAAATATGTATACCTACGTTAAAGATGATTTCAGTTTTATTTATATAGGTACAGTAACAGTACATACATATTTCTTCAATATCAAAGAGCTGAAGGTTAATAAAATTCCAATGACAGTTCTTCTAACCTCACACTATTTATTTCATTTTATGCGGTCAACCTACTTCAACCAAACTTCGATTTTTTTTTCGTATTTGTCTTCCTTTAATCTTTGGCCTGTAAATAAGACTACGGGTTCTTTATCCTCAGGCATTGTTAGCTATAAACATCTAAAATTCCTTGAAATCAGATTTAAAGTATCTCAAAGCGCCTTTACTCGCTATATATGTATATATATATAAAAAAAAATAGAAAAGCGATAACCTTATTTTGAATGACAAGAAACGCTTATCTCTTTTTATTTGTTTTTTCTTCGGAAAATCATGAGTAACAACATTAGTGCTTCGGGCAAGGAATACTCTATTTCTTTGGAAAATAAAATTTATTATGGCAAGGGGGGGAAATGTTGAAGGAATGGCCATAAATATTGTAATGGTTTTTTTTTTCTTATTATTTCGTTCTTCGTTTGTTCTTCAAAGGTAAAAGCTATAAGGTTTTTGTTGATGGATTAGAAGGTTTGTGTAATAAACTTTCACCTTTATGTTTATTTAAATTTTGTGAATCTTTGTTTTGTATTTAAACAGTTTTTGAGAGGAGGAGGGGGTGCAGTTGGGAGAAATCAATTTGTACACAGATAGAAAAGGCAACGTAAATGCAAATAAAACCACTTTTTTTTAAATATTTTTGTTAGTAATTATTTGGCTTCAACGCCAAAAACCTTTGAAATTAATGTCGAAATTCTCACGTAAGGTTCGATTGTGTGGTGACCAGCATTAAAGAATTTATATAATATCAACAAACTTAGGTGCCAGTTATAGCTATCATTGAAAACCATCATTGAAAAAGTTATCTGTTGATTTTGAGACCTTTCGAAAGTTTAATCATTGAATATTTTAAAGCAGAAATATAGCTTACGACTTCAAAATTATTTCTCCTTCAAAGAAAATTCATTTTGACCCATATCTTCCTCATAACGTAACTTTTAATTTTTCAATGATGAACTACCTTACCAATGATCATTGAAAAAATTAAAAGTTACGTTATGGGGAAGATATGGGTCAAAATGAATTTTTTTTGAAGGTGAAATAATTTAAAAGTCGTAAGCTATATTTCTGCATTAAAATATTCAATGATTAAACTTTCGAAAGGTCTCAAAATCAACAGTTAACTTTTTCAATGATGGTTTTCAATGATAGCTATAACTGGTCCCTTAGGAAGGTTCAAAGAACAGCTAGCATTGGCACCACAGGGGCTATTCGATCCTGTCCAACAGATGCTTTAGGAGTTTTTCTACACCTTTTACCACAAGATTTACACATTAAATACCTAGTATCTTGCAGCGCGATAAGACTAAAAGAATCGAACTCCTGGTTTGCCAAACCCTATGGGCACATCAACATCACGGGTTTAATTCCAACCGACATGTTTTCGACTCCCACTGATTACTGCACCCCTTCAATGAGCCTCGGTAAAGATTTTAAAGTTATATTCCCATCCAGAAATGATTGGAATGATGACGTCGTGACGAAAGACTTCGACACAACTATCTTAACTGATGGGTCAAAGATGGAGTGCGGTGTTGGTGCGGGTATTTTCTCAGAGTCCCTAAATATATCCAGGTCTTTTCGGCTACCTGACTTTGCTAGTGGCTTTCAGGCTGAAGTACTGGCAATCAGGGAAGCATGCAAGCTACTATCCAAACCAGAACCGAAATACAGCTATTTTCTCAGACAGTCAAGCGGCTGTCAATGCCATTAATTTGGCTACAAGATCCTCAAAATTAGTACGACAATGCCAGGAAGAGCTTCTGAGTCTGAACACTAACCTCAGGGTCACTCTTATCTGGGTTCCGGGTCACAGTGGCATTGAGGGGAATGAGCGGGCTGACGAGCTGGCCAGGCAAGGTTCAGCCCCTCATAAATCACTTGCGGGAAGAGTCAGTATTCCTCTTGGAGTTATGAAGGGCAATATATTCTCAATTTTTCTCTCAGAATCTAATCGTAGGTGGAATAGTTTAACTAACTGCATTATTGCTAGAAAAATCTGGCCTTCCTATAATAAATCCCGAACTATTAACCCTATGTGCAGACCCAGGCCAGACATAGCAAGGATTGTTGTAACATGCACTGGACACTGGCCAATAGGAGAACATGTGGCAAAGCTTGGCATCCCCTACAATACTAACTGTCGTAGTTGTGGGGACCAGCAGGAAAAGGAAGCAGTCTTTCATTTCCTCTGTAAATGTCCCGCTTTGGCCAGAATGAGGCAACAATCTTTTGGGAAGCCCTTTTTTGACGACCTTAACGAACTCTCCGGAACGAAGATCAAAGATTTGACTTCTTTCCTCAACGCTACGAAATGGATCAAGGATTTACTTCGGTTCCTCTTGCACCGTCTTCTTCCCCAAAACTCCTATTACCGCGAGCTAGCAGACTTACGGTTTTTGAAGGTGGCTCATGGTGCACGAGGACCGGACAATCACACAATTGGGCCGATCTCCGCTTCAATACCAGCCAACAAGTGCCTAGGTGGCACAGTGTAGACGGGTCTAAGTTGCGGACGTCGACCCTTTTGAGTGTTTTCCTACTTTCAAGTTCAAGAATGTTTCAATGGATCTAGAATTAACTTCGGTTTCCTTTTGCACCATTCTCTTCCCCAAACTCCTATGACTGTGAGCTAGCAGCCTACTGGTTTTTGAAGGTGGCTCATGGTGCACGAGGACCGGAGGATCACACGGTTGTGCCAACCTTCGCTTCAATACCAGTCAACAACTACTTACTTAGATCCTTGACCCCTCTAAGGGGCACAGGGCGTCAACTACCGCTACACGCCATCTCGTTCGGTTTCTGGAAATGTATTTTAGCTCTCCCCAACTTTTACCGAGCTTTTGTGATTCCTTGTCGACTGTTCTGCGCCAAGATTTTCTCTGGCCTCCAGGTCTTCTGCCATCTTGGATGAGTGGATCCCACTCCATTGCATGTCTTGCAATAGAGTCTGCACCACGACGTAGGGTGTGACCAATCCACTGCCACTTTCTTTTCCTAATCACGATGTCAATAGGACTTTGGCCCGTTCTCCGAAGGAGTTCTTGGTTGGAGATGGTGTTCGGCCAAAAAATCCTTAGGATGTTACGGAGACATCTATTTTCGAAAGTTTGTAGCTTCCTTGTGACAGAGGCGGTCACTTTCCATGTACTACACCCATATAGTAGTACTGACTCTACGTTCGACCGGAACAGTCGCAGCTTGGTCTTCGTACTGTAGACGTTGCTCCTCCAAACTTTAGACAGCATGCCGAAAGCAGCTTTAGCTTTGCCGATTCGGCAGTTAACATCTTCATCCGTACCACCGCCGTCTTTTGAGACAACACTACCGAGGTACAGGAAGTTGTCCACCGCTTCAACCTGCTGTCCCGCAACGACAACTTGAGAAGAAGATTCAGAAATGTTGAGGATTTTTGTTTTCCCGGTGTTGATCCTCAAACCGACTTTGTTTGCCTCGCATTCCAGATTAGTCACCATATGGTGAAGATCCATAATGTTGTGCGAGAGCAAACAAATATCGTCAGCGTAATCAAGATGTTGCAGGAACGAAAACATCGTCCATCGAATTCCACGCGCTTGCTCGGCTAGAGCTGCATGAAGGACATCCCCTATAACCACCAGGAAAAGTAGCGGAGATAGCAAACATCCTTGACGAACTCCGCTATGGATATCGAAGTCCTCTGATACCTTTCCGTTGTGTAAGACTTGACACGATGCACCCTCGTAGGTAGCCTTTATAACGGCGATAATCTTCTCGGGTACTCCTCTCCTACGTAAAGCTGACCAAATGAAATCTCGATTCAAACTATCGAAAGCCTTTTCGAAGTCGATGAAGAGCAAATGAAGAGGGGAACGGAACTCCACGCATTGTTCTATTATGATCCTCAAGGTGTTGATGTGATCAATGCAGGATGAGCTTGCACGAAATCCCATTTGCTCTTTGTCGAGAGTAGAATCGAGATGTTCTTTGATTCGTTCCAAGATTATTTTCGCCATTATCTTTGCCACCGCGGGGAGGACACAGATCCCTCTCCAGTTTCCGCAATCCGTAAGATTTCCCTTTTTTGGCAGTTTGACGATCATCCCTTTTTTCCATTCAATGGGGAAACTTTCGTTCTCACATGCCTGTGCTATTAAGGGGTGTAGCAACTTCGCTGATGTTTGTGGATCTGCTTGGTAGAGCTCAGCGGGAATTCCGTCCAAACCTACCGCTTTGTTGTTCTTGAGGGATTTGATTGCTGATGTTATCTCGGCTAAACTGGGAGGGCAGGTGCGAATACGGGAACTAGTTTCTACGAATAGCTCATTTGGGTTAGGGGCTGGAACACCTCCGCTATCGCCTATGTGGTTGAGCACGCTAGCGAAATGTTCCTTCCATCTCCTGAGCTGATCCTCATCCGTAACTAGCAGGGTGCCGTCTACATCCTTGACGAGGTGTTGTTTCCGGGAGTTGTTGTTTCCAACCAATTCCTTGGTTATCTTGTAGACGGTACCACTGTCGCACCTTGATGCTGCTTCCTCTGCCTGTTCTGCGAGAACATTTACGCGCCTCCTTTTGTCACGTCTGACACTACGCTGCACTTCTTTCCTTTTCCTACGGTACTGAGACTCGATGTTAAATCTCTCACCTACTGGGGCAGCCGCAAGTTGGGATCTAATCGCGTTCCTTTCTTCAATCTTGCTCCATGTATCTGCAGAAAGCCATGTGCTTTGGCTTCTCTGCCTTATACCCACAGACTCAGTTGCGGCAGTTGCAAAGGCCTTTTTCACATTGCTCCAGTGTTGGTCTGCATTTTCTGGCGTGGCAATGCTGACGACTTCTGCTTCTGCGGCGAAGCGGTCCTTATATCTTTGGCGCACTGTAGGATCCCGTAATCCGTCGGTATTGTACCTGGGTGTACGCAGGAAGTTTTGCCGATTTCCATCCACTGAAGCAATTCGAAGACGAACGTAGGCAAGCATAAGATGGTGATCGCGAGCTAACCCTACATCAGCACCGCGTCTGTTTCGGACGTCGAGAAGACAATTTTTAAAGCGCTTGCTAATAGCAAAGTGATCGATTAAGTTCGCTGTACATTGACGATCTGTGGATAACCAACTTATCTTGTGCGAGATCCTATGCTCGAACAGAGTACCTCCAATGACTAGCTGATTTGCGTTACAGAAGTCAACAAACCGCTCTCCATTGTCGTTCCGTTCCCCGATACCGTGGTTACCCAGAACGTGCTTCAACGCTGTGTTGTCCTGGCCAACCTTAGCATTAAGATCTCCCATTACGATAGTGATGTCTCCATTCGGCGAGCTTCTGAAAACCGCGCTAAGTTGGCTGTAAAATTCGTCCTTCTCGGCATCCGACGCTTCCTCAGTTGGGGCATAGCACTGGATGATGGTGATTTTTCTTAATTTACTCTGGAACCTGGCTGTCAATATCCTGTCGTTGATGGGTTTCCAGGTTATAAGACTTTGCCGCGCCTTTGGAGTCATTATTAAACCTACGCCGGAACATCGGGAGCTTCCAACTGGTTTTCCGGAGTAAATAAAGAAAGTGCTTTTCGAAGGTGAATCCACCTGCCCTGCGCTCAACCATCTCACTTCACTCAGACCCAAGATGTCTAGGTTGTACCGTAGGAATTCTTTCTCAAGTTGGAGGAATCTGGCGTTGTTAGGGCCTTCTTCGCGGTTATCGAGAAGAGTTTTAACATTCCAGAATCCAATCTTTGTCCTTGTTCGATAGCCAAAAGTCGTCATCGTTTGATCATTCCTTATCCGAGGCTGTAGTTGCCGATTCGAAGCGGTTGATTTCTTTACATGTGGTAGGTTGCCAACCCGTCACACGACCCCCAGACCCGGAGGGCCGGATCCTTGTGTAGCCTTAGGACAGCAGGCCGGATAATCCGATACCAGTAGCCCACTACGGGGATATGAGTGCTGCCGTTGACCCTTGAAGGGTTCATCCGCCACCATCTCTTATTCAGCACCCTGGCTAGTACTGAAATTCCTTACCGACCTCAGCTCTAAATATTTCAGAGAAGCTCACGTAAGGTCTCTGTCGTCCATACTGTTGGTGACACCGACTGTGACCAGTCAACAAGTTGCCTAGTTGGCACAGTGTAGATGGTTTTTAGTTGCGAACTTTGGTCCTATCGGGTGTTTTTCCTATTTCCAAATCCTTAATAAGTTTCATCTCATGTCTAAATCCAATAAAAGCGTCTGGTCATACAGGCGGGTGGTACTTTCTCTGGTAACCACAAGTCATGTTGTGCAAACAGACGGAGGTGTACAGAGATTACCATATCCGAGTGTACGACTAGACGATCACCCTAAGGGATCAGATCGTATGCGTCCCGGGCAAATCAGCAAATTGCTTAGCGTAGCATACTGCAGCTGAACTCGGGCGTAGGCGATGATCCGTTGGGAGATCTATCACCAAATAGCCTCTTTTTCTTTAAAAATGTTCTTTTAACCCACAGGTCAAACGAGTTATGGTATCAAAACGGCGCATTACAGCGTTAATTGGGTCATCGAGCAAGGATGCTTGTGACCGTCATCTCTACCTACCTACCTAATGTCGAAATTATATTTTAAGTGTCAAGCAAAAAAAATTGCCGGGTGGCAAAAAAATTGCCAGGGGTAGCAAAAATAATGCGAGGGTGGAAAGAAATTTGCCAGGGAGGCAAAACAAATGCGAGCGGGGCCAAATCAAATTGCCAGGGATGCAAAAAAAAAAAAAAAGTTGTCAAATTCCCAAACTACTTTACCTATTTTGTTTTTTAAAAAATATTTTAACACCATTAATTTGAGTCAACATAAAAAACAAAATATAAATTTTTTTTTTTTTTGCAAGGACAATCCACTTTCACCACTTATCGCTGAAATGTTTATGGCTGATTTCGAAATGGAATTGAAGAAGAAAGGACATCTTCCCACCTGTTGGCTTCGAAATGTTGATGACGTTTTCACAATCGTAAAAAGAAGTAAGGTAATTGATTTGTTATCGATTTTAAATAATCAACACACCAGCATCAATTTTACTTACGAAGTAGAAGAAAACTTTACCTTTAACTTTTAAGATTTGAAATTGATACGAAATATATCAAATCGAATCGACATAGCTATTCATCATAAACCAACCAGCACCTGCAGATATATACCTAGCAATGCTTTTGTTCCAATCCAATCCAAGTTATCCGCATTCCATTCCTTGATTGGTCAGTTTACCTTTGTCTACCAAAAATTATAATGAGGAATACAAATACATCATTAACACAGCCCACATAAATGGTAATGGTGCACAGCTAATAGATAATATTATACGAAAACATGCATATAAACGCAGGAAAGAAGAACTTTCAACCCTCTTCACACAAAACACACAAACAGATGATTATCGTCTAGTCTCAATGACCTTTGCACCTGCAATCACAAATGGGCTAAAAACAGTGTCCCATCGAAATAAAATGATTTTGATGGTCTCAAAAAAATTCAAACTGAAAAACAAATTAACTAGTGTCAAAGATAAGAAAGATAACTTAGAAAAATCTGGTGTATATGAAATAAAATGCAAATGTGGACGAAAATACTATGGCCAAACTAAAAGATCAATCACTACACGATTCAAAGACCATAAAAATTATATACAAAATAACGATCCAAAAAAGTCAGCGATTGCAGCACATGCACTACAAGAGCAACATTTACCATTGACTTTAAATGATGTCCGACTACTTGCAAGCGTCTCAAACAATAATAAGCTTAATGCAACCGAAAGCTTTTATATTCAGAATGACACCACTGCATTAAATGCAGATAATGGAAATATATAATCTTACTTGTTTAATTGTTTTTAATGATTTTTAATGACTTTCTCTTTTACTCTTATTTCATTAAATTATCAGTGTAAATATAGTCACTCTATTTATTTTCAATTTTTTTGTTTGTTTGCATAAACATTGTCTGCTTTCCTGTTTTAACCTTTGTATAATTATATATCTTACATAGATTATTATAATGATTTTTTGTGGTTAATATGAGCGACGGCTTTAGATCTCAGTCATGTTGCTGAAGATGACCAGTACACTGGTTGAAATGCATTCTGTGTGTAAACAAACAAATGCATTCTGTGTGTAAACAAACAAAGAGTAAGAGAAGTAAGCTTCCGGTGTTATAAAGCCAACCCTACTGAGGAAAACCGGAAAAAGTTTCAACAAGCTAGAAAGACCTGTAACGTTCATATTCGACGAACCAAATTCTTATATGATCAAAAGTTACGGCAAAAAATACTACAATGTCCCAAAGGTAGTAAAAATTTTTGGTCATTTGTAAGAAACATACGAAACACCACCTCGTCCTCGGTTCCAACGCTCGTCTTCAATGATACTCCTTTTTTCAGCTCACTAGATAAAGCCAATTTGCTTGCAGCACAGTTTGCTGTTAATTCAACGCTGCCAGAAAGTGTTATGACTCCTCCTTTACTCGAGAGCGTAAATGGTTTATGGGACAAATCTTCTTTCGCACTCGTGCAGTTGCTAGAGTTCTAAAAGATCTCGACGTTCACAAATCCGCTGGCCCGGAAAGTATCCCTCCCATTGTTCTGAAGAGGTGTTCTTCAACGCTGGCAAAACCACTGCGTAAGCTTTTCCATCTGTCCTACTCTACTGGTCTTTTTATCGAGTGGATGGAAAACAGCATTTGTCCAGCCTGTCTCTAAAAAAGGAGTGTCTTCTTCCCCCTCCAACTATCGACCAATTGCACTTACGTCCCTTCTTTCCAAGGTCATGGAAACGCTGATTAATTTTAAGCTAAGGAAATATCTCGAAGAACGAAAGCTTCTTAAGGACCGGCAGTACGGTTTTCGAGCAATTGGTCCACTGGTGATCTGATGGTATATCTCACCGAACAGTGGCACAAGTCCTTACATCGTTTTGGAGAAAGTAAGATTATTGCGCTTGATATTTCAAAAGCATTTGATATAGTATGGCATCAAGCTCTCTTATCGAAAATGCGTGCATTTAGTATCGATGAATCTCTTCTTCGTTGGATTAGAAATTACCTTTCGGACCGCTCAATACAAGTTGTATTGGACGGTTTCAAGTCTGAAATCCACAAAATAAATGCTGGTGTGCCCCAGGGCTCCGTTTTGTCTCCGACCCTCTCCCTAATATTCATAAACGATCTCTTATCTGAAACTTCTAATACATTAAACTGTTTTGCTGACGACAGTACCCTCAGCTTTTCATATTCGTTTCTTGATTCACATCCATGTCCTTCGGATGTGGAACTTGAACGGCAGCGTATGATAAGCTCATTAAATTCTGATCTTGACACTATTGTCCACTTTGGAATAAAAAACCGTGTAGAATTTAATGCTTCTAAAACTCAATGCTGTCTCCTGTCGTTAAAGCGAAACCCACCCCCAATGTTGCTATCCATGAGCGGCACTTGCATAGAGGAAACTGAACAGCTTTCAGTCCTCGGTATGTGTGTCACAGACCACCCTTTGACATCGCCAAAAATGCTGCTAGGTGTTTAGATTTTCTCCGTCGATGCAAGAAATTTTTCTCCCCTCCGATCTGGCTGTGATGTCCAAAACCTTTATTCGTCCAAAACTTGAGTACAACTCCCATATTTGGGCAGGTGCTCCAATAACCCACTTGAGTTTATTGGATAGAATTCAAAAGAGAGCTCTTAAAATGATAGGTTAAGGAACTATAACGGAAACGTTTACACCTCTGGAGCACCGTCGAAATGTTTCATGCCTTTCGTTATTTTACCGTTATTTTAACAAACATTGCTCCAGCGAAATAGCCAGTTGCATTCCTCCCCTTAAACAATTCAACTGTAATACTCGCGCTTCTAGGAATGCCCATCAGTTTACCCTTGAGCCCAACTTCGGACGTTTTGTTGAGTACAGAGATTCTTTCTTTAGTCGCACTACACGAATGTGGAATGCTCTACCCAGCTCTATCTTCCCCTTCCATTATGATATACAGACATTCAAAACAAATGTACATCGGTTTCTCCTTTCAAATCCCCTCCAACCTACCTAACCCCTTTAGCGCGCGCTAAATATATAAAAAAAAAAATTATTAAAATTATAAGAAAATAAAAAAAAAATTTTATTTTGTTTTTTATGTTGACTCAAATTAATGGTGTTAAAATATTTTTTAAAAAAACATAATATACTAGGGTCATCGTTATTGTTCTTCAAATAATTACTTATTTTACCTAGTTAAATAAACATTAGTTCAACGTTAAATCAAATATATTTCACTGAAGTTTTATACAACTTAAGATCAAATTCGATCGTTTTTGAATTTTGGATTGCATTTTTTCTCTCAAATAAATATTACTTCCAGTTCTTTGGGTTTTTTGACAGTTATAAAGTTTGAGGAGATTTTTACATTTATAATTCCGTATTTAAGTTGCGGAGATATGATTGTAAGGACATGAGAACTTACATCTTCCTGATTGATATGGACGCACATGCAATCAACCCACAAATCTTAGTTTCGAAAGGAGCAATTTTGTGCAACCTAGTCAGTTCATTTTAATTTAATAACTTTTAAAGACAAAAGTAGTTTTGATTTTAATTTTCTTGAACTAACCAATTTAAATAAAAAAAAAAACATGGCGTTAAATTGGAATTTTCATGCGAACTTAAAATTTGACGAATAAAAAAGCAAAAGATTCAATTTATACAAATGACTTCCTTCACCCCTGTGCCCTATGAAAATATAGAGACACGAATAAACCCCCAATTTTAAAGTTTGAGAAGAACTCTGACGATAAGATTGACTTAAGTCTTTCATCGCAATCTTGACAACCCCTTTTTTCCATGATGTCGATGTCGAGTGCGAGAATGCGATAAAAAAGAAATTGACGCTACATTCCCTCCTTATTGGCGCTACTCTACTCAATTCACCTTACTGACTTCATACATACCTAACTAACGTAGGTATATTTATCTTCATCTACCTTTTATTTTTTGAGTTAAAAAAGACTGCGACTGGTAAAAGTATTATAAACGCTTGTCGAACCAATTTAGCTGCTTCAATTCCTTCCAACTCTATCTATTTTCGCTTACAAAAAAAAGAAAAATATCAAAAAAGAGAAATCCCTTTGACAAAAGCTAAAGCTATGAAGCTACTATAGATAGATACACATATTTACATAGCCTTTTGTTACATCAATAGAATATAGGGACAGGCACCACACATCTTTGGAAGAATTGATGTGAAGCGACCGCACATGGAACAGCAGGAGCAGTCGAGCCAGAGCAGAAGGATTCTTATCCAATCCATTCCTCATGCGATGTAGCTTCATGTACGAGTACATAGACCAAAAGTGGACGGGCTATAAATGAACGATACGATGGGCGATGGAGAGAAAGACTCCCTTCTGGTGGATATGCTCACCCTAGTGGTAAATATTCGTTTTAAGTCAGTGGCTAAACCAAGCGGAAGCTCTACAAAGATCTATACTTTGAACTGTGGTCTAATTTATTTTTTTGCGTATTTTTGTTTCCGTTTCCTATCATGCGGTTGGTTGTCTTAATTTTCAAAAAAGTAGAACAAAATGTCCTCGCACATAATCTTCAAAGTTAACCCAGTAGAACGCGCTACAGAGCTAAAAAAAACATTCTTAGTTCATCACATAATTTGCTGTTAACGGACTTTATATGATTTCGTTATAAGTGGTGCGTTCACCAGTTGTTATTCTACGTGTTCGAACATTCCTCAAAGTAAAAAGGAGAACTTTTTCCTCAATCGAGATGAATATTTGGGTTGAATTCATTTTATATATAAAATTATAAAAAGGATTTCCTTTTTTCTGCTTTTTTTTTTTTTTTAATTTAACTATCCGAGCGAGTGAAAGAAAAGATGAAAGCAATTTATTTCAGTGCTCCAGTACACACAACATTAAATGTTTATATGGAGAGGGTGCGGATTATAGACAGGTTAGGGTGGAGTAAGAAATATTGAGAGATATTTTTAAGCTATTTTCATCACAGGTCTTATCTAGCTATACATAAATATAGGAAGGTATTTTAATCAAATTAAAAAGGAATTGAGGAGTTTTATAGGAACTTAATTTATTCAATACTCGTTGTATTCATATTCAGTCATTCGAATGGGCTTTCACATATGAGGGTAAATTTTTTTCTTTAACAGAACAATTATATATGGTTGACAACAAGCATGGGAATCTTTCTAGTTTTGTGTTTTTTTTTGATAAAAAATGTTGCTTTGGATAAATTTTCTACAGTTTATTAAGCATGTAAACAAAGCATCTATGAATTCAAATTTTATTATTTTTTATCATTTAATAAAATATTTCCAGTATTTTGGAAATAAGATTTTAAACAGGTATTATAGAATCTTAAATGTTCAAAACCCATGGAAATAATTAAAAAAAATTGTTTTTTTGTTTAATTTTCCATGTTGACAAAGTACCTACCAATCACTTTGAAAATTCTTCACACGTACAAATGTATAATATAGTCTAGGAAATGTAACCATGATGATTCCCATCATGGGAATTTAATAAGTTTTTGCGGAAGAAATGTTTTGTTTTTCATAGTTAGGGAACCTGTGAAAAAAACTTAAGTCAGAGTTTTCGAACATCTACTGCTTGCAGGGTTTCCGCCATCTTAGTTTAAAGAGTGAACTAGACTTTCGCTATTTTCTAAACGCTTGGTGGGTTCGTAGAAGAATAATTTCTTGCGTAGTTGATTGATCTTTAAATTACCAGATAGAGTAGATACAACGAAAAAATTGGGAGAATCTAAAAACCGAAAATGACTGTTTAAAAAAAAAATGGGGAAAAGACGCTTAAAGCCGTGGGTCAAATTGAGTTAAAATTTTGGTTAAATATGATCCCAGTTAAATTTGATCCGTTTTTATAGGGGTGAATAAAATTGAAGGGTTTTGCTGTGTCGATTGAATTAAGTGGGATTTTTTTAGGGCTGGCCACGAGACGAAACTCTGCGAGATTTTTGTAAGTCTCGTCTCGGTATCGGTAAAATCTAAAATTTTCAGTCTCGTCTCGGTCTAATGTTGGTCTCGTATAATTTAGTCTCGTCTCGGTCTCGTCTCCGAAAAATACGATTTCCGGCCAACTTGTTGTTTATTGGAACGAAATATTTTCGATTATAGTTTGAATACGACCAGAAGAAAATAAATATTTATCTGAAATTGGATTTTTTAATTTATTAGACTCTCTATAAATTTCGTTCCAAATATACAGTCTCGTCTCGGTTGCTTAAAAGCCAGTCTCGTCTCGCATTACGAGACCGAGACTTTTCTCGTCTCGTGGCCAGCCCTTGATTTTTTAAAACATACATTTCCCATTGACATTCCTTCCGAGACGATGTCAACCCAAAAATGTTCAGTTACCTTAATCTCGTGTTGCAATAGCTTTTTTCAGAAGGAATTACAATAAAAATCTATCCAAATGGCTTAGGATACGATCTTGAACGCGTAAATTGCATTTTAACAGTGACAGTCATGGACCCAGTATACCTGGACTGCTAGTCAATCGTCATTCCCATACAAAAGATGCATGCTTTCACCGATTAAAAGCGACAACAGTGCTTATTGTGCCGCGACGAATGTTTCACATTGGTTTTGGAGAGCCTTAAGGGTGAAGCATTCGCTAGTCAAAATTTATTTACATGGAGATAAATGAGAGTGCCCAAGCCAACAGCGAATGTTTCTCTGCCCCACCGAATGTTTCGCGTTGGTTTGGAAGAGCAAGAGCCTGTTTGACAAATTTGTTCACGTTTCACAATGTGTACCATGCTTTATTGAAACTGGGAAATCGTCAAATGTGTTTATTGTTGATCAAATTGTTTTCCAAAAATCCAAAGCATAAGTTCCTGTTCTTATCATGGATATCGCTAATGAGCCAATTTTTCTTGATAAGCGTTAGTTTCTTAGAGCGTGTGAAAGTCACATATTATCCCACTGTGAACAAACTGCCGCTAGTGTACTCATTTTTTTTAATAAATGGAAACATCGTGATGTTGACTTCTAGCAGTCCAGGTATAATAGCATGGTGTCAGTAATGTGCAAGACAATTAATACAAACGAGCTCCTGAGCAGGTTAAATTTTGAAGACTGTATTCACCTCAGTAATAAACTTTTATACTTTTGAAAAGATAAAATAAAAATATCTTACCAATATTTGATTTGTTGCTGTCATCATTTAAGTGAATTCTATATAATTAGCTTAAATTAATATTTTCACCATCAGCACCTTTCAGGGTTGTTGCTTAAGAGTATAGGTATATTAAAAACCGAAACAGAAATCAACCATCATTTTGATTTTCCACAAGAGAATATGGTGCCAAAAGTTTCAAAATTTGTTTCCATATTTTAAAGTTTTTGATACCTTATATTAAACTACGTATTTACTTTTAATCATTTAAACCATTATTTAACAAAAAAAACCTCCGCTTATATTACGGCTTAAGAGCAAAACTAACAAATTAAAAAATGGTTATTTTTGGATGCGTACCTATATTTTCACCAATTCTTATATCGAAAAATTCTTAAATTTTCATTTTTCATTTAAATGTGTCTTGCCCCCATTTCACGCAAAAAAGCAGTTAAGTAAAAAAATGGATGTTCGATTTTTTTCCTAATACAGTTTTCGTTAAATTTTACTGCTTAATTTTTCTTACTATGGTTTTCAAATTATCAGTTTTGATAGAAAATTTAATTTTTAACAAAAATTTTCTTAATTTAAATTCTTAATTCCAGCTTAGTTTTAAAGTAATAGCAAACATTTTGAAAATTACCTAGTGCAACCATTCGCTCAGTAATTCATCAGTGAATTTGGGAGAATTTTGTGCGTTTTATGAACCTAATTCTTGGTTTTTATATTCCGGTATATTCAATACCCTATATAATACGAAAAATGTTATGTATAAAAACACAACTTTGAATAAAACCAAAACAAATAACTTGCTTCTATCTGCTCCCCGACATTTGTTAGTCGAATAAGTCGAATAACTTTCCCTTGAAAAAATAACACTCTTACTCCATGCATAATTTTAAGAAATTATTGGAGTGAAATTTCCACAGCTTTCAGTTTGGTCTTTGGAGGAAGAGAATAACAATTTTAAAACATGAAATTAATTTTTTAAATTGCTTGAAGTTCTAAGATGTAGCTATGCAGTAGTTTTGAGCTAAGCAAAATAAAGGCAATTGATTTTTTGATTTAATATGAATTTATGAAAAAACATTACGTTGGGTATTTTCAGAAAAATTATTTTTATAATAAAATTTTGAATACATTTAAAAAAAAGACTTTGGAACTCGAGTTTAAAGAAATTATTTGTATCTACTTAATGGCAATATGAGAACGAGAAGGCCAATTGGGATGGTCCCAACAACTTTTTTAGAAACATTAACAGGTCGATAAGCTTTCTGGATGCATGTGCTGACATGATAACAAACATAATCATAAATGGTTTGAAAATGTTTGTTCCTCACAGATTAAAGCCCAAAGAAAACTCTAGCTTTAACGGCAGCTGTAAAGAAGTGATTATGGTGAGCGAGCTGTGCTTCTGAACATACAAAGCCAACCCTTCTAAGGATAACCACATTAAGTTTAAGCGAGCAAGGAATGCTTGTAACGCCTGGATCCAAAGAACCAATTTCTTTCACGAACAAAATATAAGACAAAAAATAATCCAGTGCCCAAAAAACAATTGAAACTTTTGGTCATTTGTAAAGAAAAATTAAAACTCCACCTCTTCGTCGGTTCCCACGCTCATCTACAATGACAACCCTGTTGTTAGTTCCATAGATAATGCTAATAGCGACATGAATCCACCGGTTCTTGAAAATGTAAACTTTTATAAATGGGAACAATTCATTTTCGCACTCGAGCAGTCGATAGAATTTTAAAAGATCTCAATTTTCACAAATCTGTTGGCCCTAATGTTATATCACCCATTGTTCTGAAGAGATGTTCTTCCACATTGGCAAAACCACTGCGCAAACTTTTCTATCTTACCTACTCAACAGGATACTTCCCGAAGAGTTGAAAAACATCGTTCGTCCAACTAGTCCCCAAAAACGCGCGTCTTCTTCACCTTCTAATTATCGGCCAATCGCACTGACGTCCGTTTTGTCTAAGGTCACGGAAACACTGATCAATCGGCAGCTTAAGATATATCTTGAAGACAGTAATCTTTCTAATGACCGTCAATATGGTTTTCGCGGTAAAAGATCCACTGGTGATTTAATGGCATATCTCATTGAAAAGTGCAACCAATCTTTACATTGTTTCGGGGAAAGTAAGATTATTGCGTTTGATATTTCTAAAGCATTCGATAGAGTCTGGTATCCTGCTCTTTGAGTGCGTTTGGTATTAATGTATCTCTTATTTGTTGGATTAGTAATTACCTTTCTGACCGTTCAATTCAATTTGTTTTGGATGGTTTCAAGACTGAAGTTTGAAAAAAAATGCTGGTGTCCCCCAAGGCTCTGTTTTGTCTGCGACTCTTTTTCTCATTTTATAAATGATCTTTTTTCCAAAACTGCTAATCCACTTTACTGTTTGATATTGACAGCACCCTCAGCTTTTCATATTCATTTCCTGATTCAATTCCTTGTTCGTCGAATATGGAATTGCAACGGCAATATATGTTGAGCTCATTAAATTCCGATCTAAATTACATCGTAAAATGGGGTATTAAAAATCGTGTTGAATTTAATGCTTCTAAGACTCAGAGCTGTTTTTTGTCCTTAAAGCGGAATATTCCCCCTAAGCCATGGTCCATGGATGCGCATGCATAGTGGAAACTGAAAAGCTGTATGTGTATTACTGACCACCTTTTTGTGGAATGGCCACATATTGGATATTGCTAAAAATGAGGCCAAATGCTTAGGTTTCCTAAGACGGTGCAAAATCTTTTTTCCTCCCCCTGATATGGCCAACATTTATAAGGCATACATACGTCCTAAACTAGAATACAATTCTCATATCTGGGCTGGTGCATCAAAAAGATCTTTGCACCTATTTGACAGAATCCAGAACAGAGCTTTCAGGCTGATAGGTAACAGAGCAATTTTCGAAACAATTCTTTCGTTGGAACATCGTCGAAACGTTTCTTGCCTATCATTGTTTTATCGTTACTTCTTTAAACACTGTTCTAGTGAAATAGCGAGTTGCATTCCCCCCCTCCCCTAAACCAATTTCACCGTAATACTCGTGCCGCTGAAATTGCTCACCAGTATACCCTTGAGCCATATTTCGGACGTACAGTTAAGTACATAGTTTTTTTTTTTGCCGAACGACACGAATGTGGAATTCCTTAACCGACACTATTTTTCCTCCCCATTTCAATGTCGAGACATTTAAGACCTCCCACTGTTTTCTTTATGATCGCACTGTGTTATAACAACATTTAAAGGGTATAGTCATAATCAGGAAAAGGATTTTGCTAACTTTGCCTATTTTTTTTTTGCGTGATCGTAAGAAAGTATGGACTTTATACAAATACGATTCATGTCCTCCTGATTCAAAATATATGTATTTTATTTTGCCTTTTTTGCCTTTTTTACCCGTTGGTGTCTTTTGTGTCAATTTTGACTTGCTTGCTTTTTTATCGAAGTTAAACGAAAAAATCTTCAAACAAATGCTACAAATACAAACTGCATGTAGTTTTTCATTTCCAGTTGAGATTATTTCACTTAAGAACATGATCCTACCACAATCTAAAGCGCACAGAAAACAAATTTGCTTGCCCTCAACATAAGAAAGCAGAGTGTTTAAAATAGGCTCCACTCGTTTCTGCTCAAGTAGAAAGGTCCTTTAGCTCATTTAAGACGCTTCTAAGAGACAATCGTAGTAGAAGGCCGTTACCTGGGAACTTCAAAAAGCTTTTGGTAGTTCAATGCTATTGTAATTAGAAGTTTAGTTATGTGTATATTCTCTTTAATTAATATGCCTTTTTAAGAATTTCTGATTGCCTTTTTTAATTTTTTTAGGTCAGCGAAATCCTTTCCCTGGTCATAATCCATAGAAAATCATTGAAATTCAACTCATGACCGAAACCAAATTTTTAACGGATATATGATTTGATCGGATGGAATTTGAATAACCATGATTTTCAACGAACATGCTTAATTTTGAAAAGTTTCTTTTCCGAAAATGACTGTAATTTTTTTCGTTAATGTGTAGAAGGTTAAAAAATACTTTTTCCGGATCTAATAATTTTCAGAGGTTGTAATTTTCTTAAGAATAGAAACGAAGGAATCTCAATAAAGCCTATACTGAGGTATTGATCTTTATGCAAAGCTGAGTAAAAATATATCATTGTTATTTGTTAAGCAAATTTACAAACTACAAGCTTTGAATAAAACATTCTAAACCTCTGCATTTTGCTATGTAAGGCTCGTTTCACACACATTCGGCTTCATTCTGTTCGGTCTCTATTCGGTTTGTATTCGGCTGTGCTTGATATGTGTGAAACGATAAAACGGTGCTCTACGATTTCTATTAGGTTTTTATTTTTGCCGTTTTATCGTTTCACACATATCAGGCACAGGCGAATACAAACCGAATAGAGACCGAACCGAATGAAACCGAATGTGTGTGAAACAAGCCTAAGAATAGATTCTTGTACACTTGTACATTGTTTTGGAATACAATTTGAAAACAAATGAAATCAGCAGAGTATTTCCTTTGTTATGTTTGCAGAAATCAAAGCTGAATTTACGTTTTCTTCGATCAACCAAAAGTGATTCGCCTAAAATTCCACCTCCAATAATATTGCCATTTGAATAAAAGTATTTTTCTCTTTTTGAAAAGCCATATCGAAATCAATCTCCGAAGGATGTATGTACGGCCATGAACTGAAAGAAAATCAGTCATTGCCTTCAGCTACATGTTCATTTGTAATTTTATTTGAACTAGAACACGCATAGGCATAGATTTGATATAATATGCTTTTGCTAAATCTTCGCTAACAATGCTCACGCACGACATTATTCAAAGGAACCCTACACAAAAAAAAAACACAAAATGAAATAAAATAAAAAAAAACAAAACAAAACAAAAGACAAATCAGCCCTAAACATATAAAATGTACCTATATCTATTGAACACATATAAATGTATTTATTTGTACCGCTGGGGGTGTTGTAATAAAACATGCAAATGCAATTTATTCTCCTTTTCAGTTGTTAAGTATCTCTTGATAAATTGCTGGGCAATCTTGAAAAAGTGTGCTCGCTAGAGTGGAAGTAAGAGCATATAATCAGCATTAGAGATGTTTTTTAAGGATAACTCTATTACGCACGCAATCGGACATTGGATAATTTAGTAAGAAAAATGAAGTGTTTTCCTCCCAACAAAAATTTGTCGCTGAATTCAAAAATTCCCAAAGCAATTTTTACACCAAAAATGTTTTAGAATAAACATTAAAATAAGGAACGGACATATATTTGTTTAAAAATCAAAGTTGTAGTTTGTTCATAATGTTGGATTAAGCACAAATTCAATATTTTTAGTCAGTAATAGGTACCAATTAATAAGTAACTAATCACAAGAAATACAATACTTGTTTAAAAGGGATTATTTAAAAATTAAAAACATTTTTTTTTTCTTCAAATAGGGTAAACGCACAAGTACCCGGACACTTAACGTGTTTCTTAACTTTGACTTCGTCTCATTTCCTTACTATAAATGCTACCGTGAATAGTTATATTGTTTCAAAGAGTGTAGATATTTCTTAATAATAAAGTGTCCACATAATTTGCAAATATAACATTGTAAAAATTAAAATGATACAAATTCAAAAAAGTTTGATTTTCACTAGTATCCGGACAGCAAAATTTAGTTTCCGGATTCTTTTGTTTTAGTATCCGGACGCAATTGTTTTGTATGAAATTTTAGTGCATTATTGAATAGAATTAATGAAAAATCGTAAATTTTTATAATATATAGTTTTAACTTAATTTTAATTAACCTTTTCGCTCATTGATACATTATGGGCCGTATTCATAGTCATTTTAGACCTGGGTCTAAGTTAAACATAGGTTGCGTTGAATTTTTGGACGCTGATTCTATTTTTTTAAGTTTATAATTTCAAAATATTTGAAGCTATTATACAATTTGTAATTAAAATCGGTCGGTATTCATTGAGCGAAAATTGTCTTAAACTGTAGTTTAGGTAAACCTGGGTCTATCTGCGACTATGAATATGCCCCTATGTGTGTACATAGGTGCGTATATAATGAAGAATAAAATAAATAAATCGGGTGGCACAACGGCTCATGAAGAACCAGGGCCTAGTGACTAACAACTCGCAACCATTCCTGTGTGCGCCTTTCGACAGGAATGGAAGGGACCTACAATTTTATGCCGAATCCGAACGGCTAGACGAGAAGCACTTATTCGTGACAAGTGATAATCTTGGAGGATTTGTCAATTCCTCGCAAGAGGCAGTAGCCCTGAAAAAAAACTTTTTAGTTTTTAGGTGGACAAGGCTGGGAAGCGATCCCAGACCTCCAGCGTGACAGTCGAACGCACTAACCATTACGCTACGGGCTATATAATGAAGGTATAGTTGTAATGAATATCTCGGTTCAAACGTGTGTTTAATTACTCTTGTTTTCGTGTCACGAGTAATACAAAATTATTAACATGTACATCTTTTGAATACACCTGTAAACAAAATACACGTGTAATCAGAATAACATGTTTAATCAGAGTACACATGTATTTAAAAAACCGTTGTGTATTTTGTTCCTATTTGAACCTCCCATCGGATATAAGAACCTTGGTGGCAAATAAGGCTAGTTTTGTTTATATAATTCTTTCCTGCTTGCGGGCGATAATGTAATAATAAATAAACCTGTATTACTAAGAACACATGTACAACTAAGACCCTACACGTGTTAATACACGAACAATTCGATTGTAGGTACATACGTTGCAACATATATCCTATGTACACGTGCAATTTAAAGCTATAAATGTTACCTATATCTACCCTTCATTTTGAGGCTTGACAGTTTTAGAGCTAAGCTCCAAAAATTTTCAGAGCCTAGCTTAGGTTTTGTTGAATCAGTTATTATTGCATTTAAATTTTATTTTTTTAAAACCCGTTTTTTAGTCTAATTCTTGTCGGATCTGATGTATAGAAAGTAGGAATTATAATTCTTTCTGTTTCGTCTTATGTTTAAAAATACTTTAAGTTTGTACTAGGCACACTACTGCACGTATAAAATGAACCGAATTGAAGCGCTGGAGTTTTCAAAACCACCATATTGTTAAACAAATACACCATACAAATTTGAATCCAAGAGATCTGGTTTGAACTCTACACATTGTAATGTTTTGCATTCTATCATTAAAACACTTTAGGACTAACTTGTGGGGGTGGGCAGCTTAAGTGCTTATAGCCTCCTCTAAATCCGCCACTTCATTCCTCGTTATAAAACACAATTTTCGTTAGTTTTTTTTCAATTAACGTTTTTTCTTTTAAACAATCATAGCAAGTTGGCCCACTCAAGGGTCATATTTAGCACCTGTTTTCATTGTGCTTAATTTGTATCTTCTAATATCCTCAAGAGCCTTTAATTTCGTAAGGACCTAAAGGATCATTTCCTCGAAATGTTATTAAAGTTACAATGTACAAAATCCTTAAATTTCATACAAAATACACTTGTCCGGATACTGGACTTTATTTGTTAGTATCCGGACAGCCGATTTCTCACTAAGGAAACCCTGTCCGAATACTGAAAATCCGTGAGAAAAATACAATTCTCTTTTATTAAATCATGTAGAATGAACGTACCTTTCATTTAAGGTCAATAAAACATACATTTAATACTTTTCTCTTATTTTCAGTATCCGGACACTCTGTCCGGAAACTGAAAATGAAGAACAAAATTTGTTTCAGTAACCGGACATCCAATATTTTGACAAAAACTTAAGTTTTATTAACTTTTATGCTTTAAATAATAAAATCTATAATATTTTAAAGCAAATTAGTCACTTTCTATTAGAATAAATTAATTAAGACTGCATAAAATATTTAAATCTTTTAAACGCCTCCACTATTTTTTTTTAGACTCAAAATGACATTTTTTATGTTTCTCTTATACCTGCAACACTGAAAAGACGCATAACTCTTACAGTGCTGCGTTAATGTACATGAAACCTTGCATACATTTGTTAAATATATAAAAGATTGTATTTTGATACTTATTTCATACCTTTATTGCATAATATGCCTATTTTTCTCAAATAAATGACCAAGTATCCGGACACTAGCACTGTCCGGATACTAGTGCATTTACCTATTGTGTAGAAAGTAGTAGGTAAGTAAACATGTTCAAAAAATTACATATTAAAAATAACTAACAACAAATTTGGAGCCACTTAAAGTTATGTAAAATTTCTTCAATCTATCGATAAAAAATAAACCACAAGTAGAAATGTCATTGAAAATGCTCAAACAAATAAGCCTTAGGCTTTTGGCTTCAGTTGTATAAAAAAAAAAAATACAATCAGGAAAAATAACACACGTTGAATGGTCAAACTTGCCCTTCTAGATTACATAGCCAAATTAAACAGTTTTCTTAAAAAAAAAAAAAAAATTAAAATAAATATTTACGCTCACCCCTGACTCACTGATTCACTGACTCACTGACTGTATAACGCTGCAATCCGATTTTACAAAAAATTAATTTTTACAAAAAAAAATTACTTTAAAAAAAATAAACTATTTTACAAAAAAAATTACTTTTACAAAAAAAAAAATTACTTAAAAAAAAAAAAACTATTTTACAAAAAAAAAAAAAAATTAACTTTATTAAATATATTTTTTTTTACAACAAAAAAACAATTTTACAAAGAAAATTAACATTTTTACAAAAAAAAATTAACTGTTTTACAAGAAAAAATTAACTTTTCTAAAAAATAAAATTAACTTTAGAAAAATACCTTTTTTACAAAAAAAAAAATAACTCTTTAACAAAATAAAATACCTTTTTTACAAAATAAAAAAATATTTTTTTTAAGTAAAAAATAACTTTTTTATAAAAAAAAAATACTTTTTTATAAAATAATATCTTTCTACAAAATAAAAATATATTTACGCTCATCCCTAAATCACTGACTGGGTAACGCTGCTATTAAAATAAGCTAAAATCAGGAAATAGATTCCTGCTTCTGCAGAAAAATCAAAAAATACAGGCAATATGTCAGAAGGTAGGGCGTAAATAGGTCTTAAATAGTCAGAAAATGGGTTAAGGGTTGCCACATCCTTAGAAGTAACTTTTTTTGAAAGTGTAGGGTGAGGTTTTCAACTAAATTATATACATGTTTACGCTGAGCCCGGACTCAGATGAAATAACAAAACATGTTTCACGGGCACAGTTGAAAATCGGCTAATTGTGGAAGACATTTCGCTGGCTCAATACTTTAATGTTTTATGTTAAATAAATAAATAAAAAATAAATCGGGTGGCACACCGGCTCATGAAGAACCAGGGCCTAGTGACTAACAACTCGCAACCATTCCTGTGTGCGCCTTTCGACAGGAATGGAAGGGACCTACAATTTTATGCCGAATCCGAACGGCTAGACGAGAAGCACTTATTCGTGACAAGTGATACTCTTGGAGGAGTTGTCAATTCCTCGCAAGAGGCAGTAGACCTGAAAAAAAACTTTTTAGTTTTTAGGTGGACGAGGCTGGGAAGCGATCCCAGACCTCCAGCGTGACAGTCGAACGCACTAATCATTACGCTACGGGCTACTACAATGTTTTATGTTAGGTTTTCATTATTAAGAGCAAATCGCTTGCAAAGTCTTAGGAAGCTGATTTTGTGTCAAAATATCATGATGTATTAAAAAAAATATTAAATATTAATTATATTTATTAACAACAAAATTAAAACGTCTAAGAAACTTAATTAAATTAAGGACCTACTTTCTTTTTTCTGTATTAAATATCGATTTAATTAACACGTTTCAATTTTAACGTAGAACATTTTTCTAACTTTTTTCAGTTTTTTGTAAGTTGTTTGTTCTTTGTCGGACATAGAACATTATAGCACTGAGGGAGACATATGAAAAGCAATGGATAATTAGAGACAAATGGAATAAAATATGCAGTGAAATTACAAAAACTGGTTACTGCGATTGTTAGACCGCAACAAACTATTATATATGCTTAAGAATTACATAATAAACTACGAAATTCTAGATTGAAGTATATCAATAGATTTTTTTTTTTTCCATTTGCCAATAGGTTTTAATCATTAACTTATTGATTTAATTTATTTTATGGTGTTTAAGTACTGAGCATAACTAAGAATCTATGGCATGTTTCTGTTTGTTAGGGCTATAAAAAAGCCATTTGTTGAAGAAAAAAAATAAAACATACATTTTCTTAAAGTCGACAAAAAGACGACCATTTTGGTATAAAAAAACGTATTTGTGCATTCTATATGACATAGAACATTAAAGTATTGAGCCAGCGATTTGATAAGGGCTAAAATAATTTCAAAATGCAATCACAATGATTTAGTTTTAATTCCCAGGATTGATGTTGCTCCAACCGACACAACATTATTATTTACATTACAACGCCGCGGCGCGCGTTCAATTTCCAACAATTGCTGCCTACGCAATTACAATAAACAAAGCACAAGCTCAATCATTTGATCACGTTAGCATAAATTTGATCACGCCAGTATTTTCGCACGGGCAACTTTATGTTGCTTTGTCACGATCACAAGTCGCAAATCAAGTGAAGGATTTTATTGGATCTAATACGCAAAGAACATTACTGGATGACAACAGAAAATGCACGCGCAATGTTGTTTTCCAAGAATTTCTTCATTAAAAACATTTTTGTGTCACTTTCTTTTCTTAATCACTCAAATAAATTCCATCTTCATCATTAAATAATTTTAATAATTAAATTATATATTTATTTAATTACAATGTACATAAAACATATACGTGTGCATACATATCGCACCTCCAATAGAACAACGACTCAAGTGCAAAAATGTCTATTCTTCAGAATACGCAATTTAAAATAGTACAAAATTTCAAGTTAAAACTGCCATAACTAGCACTAACGTCTTTGTTCAGCCGAAAATTAAGTAAAATCAAACAAAAAAAAGGCGGAGTCCACAGTTAGATACATTGTCTTACAAATGTAATGTTTTTTGGAGATACGTATTAAAATTATTTACAACTCCAAAACATTTAATTTAAAACAGTGTAACGGTACGAACCCACTTTTGCTTCCTGGAGATAAACATTTATACTGGGATTTTATACCATTGAAAAGAAAAACCTTTTTTGAGTCGTTTTGCATAGTAAATTTAGAAAATTCAATTTTTGCACTTGTGTCGTTGTTCCACCGGAGGTGCGATATGTATATTTCTATTTGCAAAACATATTAAAAAGCAATAAATTGAATTTTATTAACATTCAATTAAAAGTGTTCATCATGTATGTTCATAATCTTTCAACGGTTGCCTTACAACCTACTACTAATAATAATCGGGTTCAACGGGCGCCTTAGGCGTAATTATAATAAGAAAATGCTACTTTTTGGTTATTTTTTTATTTTCAAGAAATAGTTGTTTTCGGTGCCTCTAAAACAACCATTCTTTTGGCTCTTGATTTTCTCAAAAACGGTACCGTTGATTTTTCTTATGGTGGGTGATAACTTCTACAAAGTTTTAAGACAATAATTATCAACCAATATCTACTTCTAAATAAAAAAATATTTTACTTTTCATTTTCTTACTATAGTAGGTACTTTTTATTGAATGACATTTAAAAGAAAATTAATTTTTTTATTTGAAAATTAGATTTTTTAAATCGCCTTAATGAAAAATTTCGAAATCTTACTCGTATGTTTTTAGCTTTCTTTTTTTTTAATTAACGCGCGTGTGGAGACAACTAACAACTTTTCTTAAATGATCTCCTGTTGACTAGCCAACTGACGAGCCCAAATGGGATCGCCCGGACGAAACGCCGCAATTTTGTAGGACCAAAACCACTAAAAACTACAAGTAATGTGTATGTACATATGTTAGGAAATGGATTCCATAACTGTTATTCTACCTGAAAAACTTAAGTTCCTTTATTAAAAAATCAACTACAAATTAAAAAAGAAGAAACCATTGTCACTATGTTTTTTTTTAGGGCTGGCCACGATACGAGAAAAGTCTCGATCTCGCATGACAACACTGAGATGAGACGAGACTAGACTGCCTTTTAAGCAACCGAGACGAGACCGAGACTGTATATTTGGACCGAAATTAACAGAGAGTCTAATAAATTAAAAAATTCAATATCAGTTAAATATTTATTTTCTTCTGCACATATTCAAACGATAATCGAAAATATTTCGTTCCAATAATCGTCAGTTTGTCCGGAAATCGTATTTTTCGGAGAAGAGACCGAGACGAGACTAAATTATACGAGACCGACACGAGAACGAGACGAGACTGAAAATTTCCGGTTTTAACGAGACCGAGACGAGACTTAGCACAGTCCCGTCTCGTGGCCAGCCCTAGTTAAATTTTTAAATTGATGAATGTTTTTCTTTACCAATTATTAAGGATTGGTATGACATTTGACCTACACACTAATTTTAAATTTGCAATCAAAAATCATATTTATAGGTACTTGACAGAAGGACTTGATTTGGAAATGTTCCCCTCAGCAAACAATGAAAGTTGGAAGGTAAGTAGGTTTGTATTATATATACAATCTCTTGAGTAACAAAATCATTTGTGAAATCTCATTTTATTGGCTTTTGAAAACAAAAGTAAAACAACATAATTTACTTCGACTTTATCTGACAGATCCTTTGATTTAGCAAAATTAGACATTCCAAAAGTCCTTTCAAATATAACGCTTTAGGTATCTACAGCTCCACATACATACATATAAAGCTCGTTCAATAAAATACCCCCAAAGGCAACAATTCGTGCACAAAGTCAAATCAACTAATAAATCAAACGAATTAAAATACACATCTGTCTACGTCCAATTCCCGAAAGGTTTAGCTTTTGCATTTATTTACATTTTAAACGTCATTGAACGACAACCAGAACGAACCTACATACTATATGGATAGGTAGAGCTATTCCTATAGATATGTATGTATATGTGTACAACAATTCTACACAAAATTATTTCTATGGTGATGGAGGGGCTCTTGTGAGTTTCGTTAATTAAAGAGTGAAAATCCTGACATAAAACAGAATTTATTCGCATGGATGCATTAACGTTCCTCTGCTTAACCGTTCATTTTTCAATGTCAGTCCATAGTCCTGCTAAATGTCGCAAAATTACTCATCCAAAGCGAACGAGATTGCGAAAATGTCGAATTCGATAGCGCAATTAAGCCCAACCAGACCCCCAAGTACCTACAGTTCACTATGGATAGACACTCCTCAGCATATAAACACACACACACTTTCCGTATACAATACTCACATCCAACATGGATAAACGTCACCGTCAAAAAGCAATCAAGCACTCTTGTTAAAGGACAATGTCAGTTTGACTCCCTCCGCAAACAAACAATGTAGTTATGTACATACATACAATTGAGTTCGTCCTTTAAAGGTCCTGCTGATAGCTTATATAGGTGTCTATCTACAACTAGATAGCCATATAAGGCACCTCTATAGTAGAGGTAGGTAGTAGGTTTTCCAATTTCGCCCAATAAATGTAAAACTGTTGACAGGTAAGATAACAATAGCTTGTCGTTAATATCTTTCCCAGGGATAATAAAGTTCTCGGACGATACTCGTACAAGTTTTCTCCTGGTTAGTTATTCATGAAAACACGCAAATGAATAACGTATATTAAATCCCATCATTTCCCATTCCAATTGGCATCAAGCTCTCCTTTTACACAATATACAACAATATTACCATCACCACATCACCAGCCAACAAAAAAAAAGGATCCTTTGATGGCGAGGCCAACTTAATTCTTAAAACAAAAAATAAACAAAAAAACTCATTCGTTCCGGTGTCATAGGTTTTTTCTGTTTAATTTTAATATTTTCCCAAGAAAATAACTATTTTCAACAACTGTGAGCTGAAATGTTTAAAAGCACCAACTAAAAATGCACTTATACATAATTATAATGGCAACTTGGTCTTTGACTTTGACTTGTTTCAAAATTTCAATAAGCAAAACCACACAAAACTGCACTGCACTATATGATGATGGTTATAAATGTAGAATTTTGCGCGTTGCTCTGTAGTTTTGCTATGTTTGAAGTAAGGAAGGAATTTTCAAAATTGTTAGTAAATATTTCTCGCAATTTGGTGACAAACAAAGAGGAAGCGTATTCAAAAAAATTTAATGAGCACGAGAGAGGAGAATGACTCATACCACCACCTTAGGTGTAACTTGATAAAGATTTTATTTAAAAAAAAAGGTGAAAATCAATTTTTAAGGACTTCATACTTTATTTTTTTTTTTTCTGTTGCAGGTGATGCAGAAATAGAGCACAACACAAAAACCAATCGATATTATAAAGTTGCTAAGGACATAAATTAATTGGAAAGCTCAACGGCGCACACTGGGGCAAAACACCGCTAATGCTGGCATTTAATAAAATTTTGAAGTAGAGCTTTGATTGAAACTACTGTTTTATTATTGTTGTAAATAGGATAGAGAATACAAAATGAGAATGCGACAGTTAATTGGGGGCACGTGGTCTTAGCATAATCGTCACGAATGGAGAATTTGATAATTTTTTTCATCGAAGCCAGACGTGTTTTTTTTGTTTTGAGTGTCAACATTCGACTGTGTGTAACTTCTTACAGCTTTTTATTACAAAAAAAAAAATTATTGCAATGGAATCAGTAGGCTCAGGTGAGTTAATTTTTTTTTATTTTTTATGATAAATTTTTGTTTTTGTCCTCTCAATATGTGGTTAAAGATGAAAAAATGTGTACAGAATACGTTAATTTTTGCATTAAGTCAAATATCTTAGTCGTTTTAGATGTGTTGGCCGTGACATGACGTGAAGTGTTATATATATTTGTGAATAGTGGTTTGTCTAGTTTTAGAATCTGTAAAGTTTTTTTGCTACTTTTTGCTACTTTTCGTACAGTTGACTTTCTTGTTGGTGACGTCACTCTCAAAAAATATCGATTTTTTTCTACTTATTTGATTTTAATTACTTCTTAGACCGAACACCTTCCAAAACTTTGTCAATTACAAGAGAAGAGCTGTATAATATTATGAAAAGTTCAACTCTGAAGGGATTAGACAGCCAAATTGCGTTTTTAAAAGAAGAAATTCAAAAACGGGTCCGATGCAGCGATGCTTCCAAAAACGATATTAATGAAAAAGTAACGGAGTTCAAATCGAAATTTAAATCACGTTGGGAAAAAGCTTGTCGGATAGAAGCAAAATTTTTGAAAGCAAATATTGCTTGGCTGAAAACACCTATACTTTTTCAATATACTGTAGACTCTAAACGTGGTCGTCCAATGGTTGCGTTTGAAGAATCATCAGAAAGGTCAAAACGTCAGAAAACCGAACACTTGAGGAAGTCCACGTCTACCGCTGAGTTGACTTACGCAGCTGAAATGGGATTGAGAGCTTCTGGGAAGTTAGATGCTGCAAAGTTAATGCGTGACGTTATAACAATCCCAAATCATGCTGAAAAATGCAGAAAAGCTTTGAGGGACTCAATTGAACCTGCTTCGATGACTGGGGAAGAAGCTTTAGCAATGATAATTGAAGCAAATCTTTCACGCTTTCAGTATCAAATTATACGATCTAAAGCTCCCAAAGTATTTCCTTCATACAAAGTAGTTCAAGAGTGCAAAAAAAGTTGTTATCCGGAACCTGAAAATATGAGTATTTCAGAAATATCTGTCTATACAAATTTACAAAGCTTGCTAAATCTTACAGTTGCTCGTTTGGTAACTGTTCAAAAAGATGTGATTCAAACTCTTAGGTCTGAAGAACTCAAAACTATAAGCTTATACTCCAAGTGGGGCTTTGATGGAAGTTCAGGCCACAGTTCGTATAAGCAAGCGTTTCATGGACATGACGCCGATGACTCATCTGTTTTCATAACATGTGTTGTTCCCCTTCGTTTGATATCTGGTGAAAAAATAATCTGGCAGAATCCTCGCCCAAGTTCAACTAGGTATTGTAGGCCTCTTAAAATTGAGTTTCTCAAAGAATCTGCTCTAGCATCTGTGGCAGAAAAACAAAGAGTGGATAACCAAATAAAAGAGCTCCAGCCTAGTCCCGTCAAAGTTGGTGAAAATACTTTCAACGTTGAACACAATTTGTAATTTACAATGATACATGGAAAGGTCTGTAACGCTATCACTGAAAATTCCTCTACACAGAAGTGCTTTATTTGCAATGCGACATCAAAAGATTTTAATTCGATTGATGCAATGATTAAAAGGCCTGTGAAAACGGATAATCTTCAATTTGGTTTATCTGTGTTGCATGGGTGGATCCGTTTTTTCGAATGTTTGCTTCACCTTTCATACAAATTAAAAATAAGACAATGGCAAGCTAGACAAGAGGAGCATAAAAAAATTGTTGCTGAAACGAAAAAAGAAATACAAAAACAGTTTCGGGAGCGTTTGGGTTTGATCGTTGACAAGCCAAAGCCAGGATTCGGAAATTCAAATAACGGCAATACAGCTAGGAGATTTTTCGAACATGCCGAAACTTCAGCTGATATCACTAAACTAGATGTGGAATTGATAAAAAAAATGCATATTATCATGACAGTGGTTGCTTGTGGCCATGAGGTTGCTGCCGAAAAATTTCGAGACTTTGCCCATGAAACTGCAAAATATTTCGTTGCAAAGTATCCTTGGTACTATATGCCTCCTACAGTCCACAAGTATCTTATACATGGAAATGAGATAATTTCAAAAGCTTTATTGCCTATAGGACAGCTAAGTGAAGAAGCTCAAGAAGCACGCAATAAAGATTTCAAAAATTATAGAGAACACCACTCGCGAAAAAATAGCCGCAAAAATACAAATGCAGACATTTTTAATTTGTTCCTTTTATCATCGGACCCCGTTTTAACCAGTTTGCAAAAAGTTCCAACAAAAAAAATTCAACATCTGCCTCAAGAAGCAATCAGTTTGCTCAAATCCCCAAACACACCAATACAGAGTGGGATTGATATAATAAATGAGAGTGATGAAGAAGAATAAGTTATTATTTTTTTATTATTTATCTTGTTTTTGTTAAGCCTTATTAATACAATATATATATATATGTTTCTGTTTGTTAATATACTTAATTTTTTATAATTAATAAATATTATCTTCAACTTTGTTTTTAAAACTAAGAATCATGTTAAAGCGTTTGAAATTTTTTTTCGATTTTTTTTGTAAAGTAGGCGTTTTGGTGGGCGTGGCCAACATTTTTTTTTTAATGTGTCAACTATCATGCTAGAATTAATAGTGCAGGATTTCAAGTTCCTAGATTTCATAGTTGATTTAATGCCACCTTTAGTGGTGTTTTGCCCCAGTGTGCGGCGCATGTAACATTTTAAATCATATCCTGCTACCATTTTACCTGTACGGTGGTGTCGGTGTAGGTGGAGTTGGTACGTCTTCTTTTATGTTTTCTGTTATTATGGCGATGCCGGTGTAAAGGTGCACAAAATTCACGCTAACGAGTATTTAATTGAATTCATTTCAGAAAAGCAAATAAAAATAAAAATAATGAAAGCCTTTGGGGAAAGCGCTGTGGTATGGTGGTGAAAATATGTATATATCTATCCCTTTTGAGGAGGAACTAGGTATATTAATTGTCGCGTTTGGTTAAACAAAATAATTATTATACTTTTTTGATAACAGTATAAGATAATGTAGGTAAGGTGCCTCTCTCTTACTTCCTTACCTTCCTATCATTACAATTAAACTTACATTTAAATTAAATATGTAGGTAGGTACTCGTATAAGATACGTGGAAATGGCACGTTTGGTAACTGCTTGTTCGGATGATATTTCCTTTGTAGTTAATTGTCACATCCAACTGTTTCCAATTGCATGGTTTGTAGTTTAGGGTTTCTCTCAAGGTTTAAGGTTTAGCAACGATTTTTTATTAATGAAATCAATTTCCCTATTATTCAAGCTGTCGCAGAAAAACTAAAGTTTTAGAGATATAATTGGAAAAGGTACAGTTTTACCCTAAAAGTGTTGAAAATCTAACAACGTGATTAGGGCTGGCGGTCCCCATCTTGGTCTCGCATGACGAGACCGAGACGAGACGAGACGAGACTGCCTTTTAAGCAACCGAGACGAGATCGAGACGAGACTGTATATTTGGACCGAAATTTACAGAGAGTCTTCAGTTCAGTTAAATATTTATTTTCTTCTGCACATCAAGTTGGCCGGAAATTTTTTTTTTTTATATTTAGCGCGTGCAAAAGGGGTTGTGACTACCCTTAAGATGATATACACAGCACGAGCGATTAGGTAGATTGGAGGGGATTTAAAAGGAGATACCGATGCACATTGGTTTTGAACGTCTGTAGATCACAATGGGAGGGGAAAATTGAGCTGGGTAGAGCATTCCACATTCGAGTAGTGCGAGTAAAGAAAGAATCTCTGTACTTAACAGTACGTCCGAAATTGGGCTCAAGGGTAAACTGATGGGCATTCCTAAAAGCTCGAGTATAACGGTTGAATTGTTTAAGGGGAGGAATGCAACTGGCTATTTCACTAGAGCATTGTTTATGGAAATAACGGTAAAATAACGAAAGACATGAAACATTTCAATGGTGCTCAAGAGATGAGAATGTTTCCGTTATAGTTCTTTCACCTATCATTTTAAGAGCTCTCTTTTCAATTCTATCCAATAAACTCAAGTGGGTTATTGGAGCACCTGTCCAAATGTGGGAGTTGTACTCAAGTTTTGGACGAATAAAGGCTTTGTAGATCAGAAGGGGAGACAAATTTCTTGCATCGAAAAATCGGAGAAAACCTAAACACTTAGCAGCATTTTTGGCGATGTCGAATATGTGGTCGTTCCATAAAAGGTGGTCTGTGACACACACACCGAGGACTGAAAGCTTTTCGGTTTCTTCAATGCAAGTGCCACTCATGGATAGTTGCATGGGGGGTGGGTTTCGTTTTAACGACAGTAGACAGCATTGAGTTTTTGAAGCATTAAATTCTACACGATCTTTGATTCCCCATTGGACAATGCTGTCGAGATCAGAATTTAATGAGCTTATCATACGCTGCCGTTCAAGTTCCACATCCGAAGGACATGGATGTGAATCTAAGAACGAATATGAAAAGCTGAGGGTACTGTCGTCAGCGAAACAATTTAATGGATTAGAAGTTTCAGATTAAAGATCGTTTATGAATATAAGGAAGAGAGTCGGAGACAGAACGGAGCCCTGGGGCACACCAGCATTTATTTTGTGAATTTCAGACTTGAAACCATCTAATACAACTTGTATTGAACGGTTCGAAAGGTAATTTCTAATCTAACGAAGAAGAGATTCATCGATACCAAATGCACGCATTTTCGATAAGAGAGCTTGATGCCAAACTCTATCAAATGCTTTAGAAATATCAAGCGCAATAATCTTACTTTCTTCAAAACGATGTAAAGATTTGTGCCAATGTTCGGTGAGATATACCATCAGATCACCAGTGGACCTTGTTTTTTTTTTTTTTTTTTTTTTTATATTAAGCGCGTGCAAAAGGGGTTGTGACTACCCTTAAGATGATATACACAGCACGAGCAATTAGGTAGATTGGAGGGGATTTAAAAGGAGATACCGATGCAAATTGGTTTTGAACATCTGTAGATCACAATGGGACGGGAAAATTGAGCTGGGTAGAGCATTCCACATTCGAGTAGTGCAACTAAAGAAAGAATCTCTGTACTTAACAGTACGTCCGAAATTGGGCTCAAGGGTAAACTGACGGGCATTTGTAGAAGCTCGAGTATTACGGTTGAATTGTTTAAGGGGAGGAATGCAACTGGCTATTTCACTAGAGCATTGTTTATGGAAATAATGGTAATATAACGAAAGACATGAAACATTTCGACGGTGCTCAAGAGATGAGAATGTTTCCATTATAGTTCTTTCACCTATCATTTTAAGAGCTCTCTTTTCAATTCTATCCAATAAACTCAAGTGGGTTATTGGAGCACCTGCCCAAATGTGAGAGTTATACTCAAGTTTTGGAGGAATAAAGGCTTTGTAGATCACAGCCAGATCAGAAGGGGAGAAAAATTTCTTGCATCGACGGAGAAAACCTAAACACTTAGCAGTATTTTTGGCGATGTCGAATATGTGGTCGTTCCATAAAAGAGACATTCCTATTACCTGTTGCTAAGAAAGCCGTACTGCCGGTCATTAAGAAGCTTTCGTTCTTCGAGATATTTCTTGAGCTGGAAATTAATCAGCGTTTCCATGACCTTAGAAAGAAGGAACGTAGGCGCAATTGGCCGATAGTTGGAGGGGGAAGAAGACACGCCTTTTTTAGGGACAGGTTGGACAAATGCTGTTTTCCATCCACTCGGAAGTCGGAAAGAGACCAGTAGAGTAGGACAGATGGAAAAGCTTACGCAGTGGTTTTGCCAGCGTTGAAGAACACCTCTTCAGAACAATGGGAGGGATACTATCCGGGCCAGCGGATTTGTGTATATCGAGATCTTTCAAAACTTTGGCGACTGCCGAAAATCGTATTTTTTGGAGACGAGACCAAGACGAGACTAAATTATACGAGACCGACACGAGACCGAGACGAGACTGAAAATTTTCGATTTTAACGAGACCGAGACGAGACTTACAAAAGTCTCGCAGGGTCTCGTCTCGTGGCCAGTCCTAAACGTGATATAGGAAATCTTTTAAATTCATTCATCTTATTAACTTGGATAAGATTTTAAAATAAATAATTATTACTTCAAAAACACGGTGGCCTTTCAATTTTTATAAAATTAAAATTCAAAAGAATCGTTTGTTATGAAAAATAATTTACTGTCGTATGAATTGCCTTTTATCACAGATTAATAGATGTTCTTGTATATGCTTAGAATTCTATAGATGTCTAGGATTAACCATACTCACAAGAAAATTATTAGCTTTGTTAACTTGGCTTAAAAAAGTGTCTTAATTGTACTTACGATATAAATATGGCAAGTTATGAACACGTGCAAAAATGTATCCGAGATTTGATCACGCTTGCTGTTACGAGCACGAAAAAAAGTGGGTCTTGTAATTCTGTCTGTTCATGCATGATCTTCTCCAAACTTCATTTCTAGTGTTCTTGTGTTTAAATACGTCTACATTTTTTTTAGGAACAAAAATAACGGTACTTCACATACAATTTTTTTGTTTACTCGAAACAATTATCACTAAAAAAGCATTTTTTTCGAAAGTCTCTGCAACCAATTGAAATGTACATTTATAGAAAGGTTTTTTTCGAATGCAACCCGCACATCTAAAGCAAACCTAGGTCTCGTTTTCGGTTTGCATTTAAAGTTATTTTTTGAGTTTTGAAGGCTTGTATCAATTTGGATGCCTGCATACCTACAGTTCCCCAAATAAGTCTCGGAGCTCATTCCGGGTTGTTTTTCAAGAGCTATCCATAGCTGAAAACAAGAATATTCTATGAGGTCTGGTTGCGAAGATATCTTAATTCAAAATAAATTCCTTATTTTCGATTTTTTGAGTTTTGAAAGTTTGGATGACTTTGGATGCCTACACTGAGGGAAAAAATGCGATCTTAAATAAAATACGACCGCATTTGATCTAAAGTATTTTAAATGAAGTGGAGCATTTTCATTTTTACGTTGAAACAATGTTAATATGAATATGTGACGTAATTTTAAGAGATTCAACCTAGTTTCAAAGTAAAACGTGTTTATTTATTCATTGAAATCAACTTTTGTACATTTAAATTCCGTTAAACAATGTTTTAAAGTGAAACGTTATCACTTTGACATCGAGATCCACAACAAAGTGCACTCAACCTTGTTTCAAAGTGAAACGTATTCATTTTTACATTAAAATCCACATTTTACATTGCGATCCACTTTTGTGGTAGTTAAAGTGTCATCAACGTAGTTTCAAAGTCTTGCATAGTTAAGTAAACCTTAATTTGTTTGTATTTGTAAGCTTAATATAACGAATTTCGAGAGCGCGTTGTAGTTTTTCGAAGTAGCTCCCTTACATTTGTAAACAAATTAAACGCGCACTCAAAATTCACTCCCATATAATCGAAAAACAATATTTAATTACTTTTCCAAATTTATTACTACGTATTAGGTACTCATATAGCAAAACGATTTACTTAAGGCGTCACAAATACATAAATGATTCATCACAAAATGAAACGCTTCGAGCATGAACATACATTTGTCTTTGTCTTACATAAATTCAAACGAAGAAGCGTGGCGTGGGTAGCCATTTTTTACGTTGATTCGAAGTAGATAAATGTTGTTTTAAAATTTAATTTACCTATGATTCCACTTTAGTAGTAGCCCGTAGCGTAATGGTTAGTGCGTGTTCGACTGTGACGCTGGAAACTGAAAAAAGTTTTTTTTCGGGGCTACTGCCTCTTGCGAGGAATTGACAAATCCTCCAAGAGTATCACTTGTCACGAATATGCCGTTCGGATTCGGCATACAATTGTAGGTCCCTTCCATTCCTGTCGAATGGCGCACACAGGAATGGTTGCGAGTTGTTAGTCACTAGGCCCTGGTTCTTCATGAGCCGTTGTGCCACCCGATTTATTTATTTTATGATACGTATTTTATATACGTAGTCAAATCTAGTTCGTTTTTAAGTATGGAATCACTTTGAAATAAAGTCGCTCCAATTTGATTTAAGAATTTTCGGCGTTGGCGCCAAATCGTTCCGAAAAATATTATAATCAAAGTTTTTTGCTTTGATTTTACGTTGTTTATTTCTTTGTGTACAGTTCCACAAATAATGCTCGAAAGACATTGCAGTATTTAAAACACTTGATCAGTTTTTTGAGAGCTTTCCATAGCTGAAAAAAATGAGTTTCATGGGGTCTGGTTGCAAAGATATTTTGATTCAGAATAAATCTCTTTATTTTCAACCCAAAAACTAAAAGTCTTTATATAGCGATAACTTTTCTAATAAGGTACGTAAGATGTTGCGGTTGAATAGAGAACGGACAGGCCTGAATTATCGTTCACAACTCAACTTTTTTTCAATCGATTTTCGAAAAAAAGCATGGGTTTAAGATTTTGTCGAAAATAATTCAGTAGATTTGTTTCATTTATTTTATGATGTAAAAGCTTCTTAAATGGTTCGACATACTATTGTGTACCAAAACTTTTTATTTTTTTTAATTCAAACCAGACCTGTATAATTTGAGCTTAAGTACAAGTACAAGTACAATTCCTTGGCACTTTAAATATTTAAGTACAAGTACAATTCCTCGGTATTTGTACTTAAAAATTTTAAGTACCAGTACCAAGGAATTGTACTTTTACTAAAATTCCACAAAGGAATTTAAAAAATTTGTATTCACTACTTTATTAAAAATATACTGTACTTAAATACTTTTACAAATATTTTAATTCCTTAAGTACTTTTAATTCCTTTTGATTCCTTTTGATTCCTTTGAATTCCTTTTCTTTTCTAATTGTTTTTTTTACAAAAGGAATTTTAAAGGAATTATAAGTAGGTACTTAAGGAATTAAAAGTATTTGAAAAAGTATTTAAGTACAGTATTTATTTACTAAAGTGATGAATCCAATTTTTTTAAATTCCTTAGTGGAATTTAAGTACAAGTACAATTCCGCGGTACTGGTACTTAAAATTTTCAAGTACAAGTACCGAGGAATTGTACTTGTACTTGAAAATTTTAAGTACCAAAGAATTGTACTTAAGTAGTACTTAAGTAACAATATATTTAATTACTTTACAGTTCTGATTCAAACTATAGTACAGGAAAATTATCAAAGAACAATAGTTTTATGGAACGAAATATAAGACGGCTGAATTGTGTATACCTGAAAGAGGGCTACTAGAAAAGCTTAAGTCCTGTTTTTCGGGACGCCTGCCATCGCCATACTCCTGGGGAAATCCACCATATTACAAAACGCGAATTTATCTATATATCTCCGAAACTATAGATTTGAGATAAATATTTGTCGTATCCAAATTTCTAGATTCAACGTTTGCAAAAGTGTGTACTTCCAAAGTTTTTCCCTAAACAATTTTTACGTGAAAAATAAAATAGTGATGAGAATTCTCTAAGGGTAAATATTTTAAGCCCATTTTTTACAAATGTAGCATAAAATTTGACCTACAGCAATTATTACACTTAATTGACGTTCCAAACTTTTTTCCTGAGACTATTTTCAAGATTTATATAAAAATTTTTATTTTATAAAACCGCTCCAATTATTTTTCTTTTTTGCTTGAATGTACGTTTCAATTGGCAACGTTTTTGTTTAGATTAAACTTACTATAGCTAACGAATCTAAGAATTAAAAAAATAATAATTATGCTTTTCAATTTTTTTTTTTAATATCCATGTTTTTTTTTTAATAATAACATAAATACAGGTTTTGAAATCTTTTATAAGCCACTTGAAAATAAAGTTCTTTAATTCATTCGACGATATGAATTAAGGCCAACTTGAATCCCTGACGTTGCAGGTCAATCCGCCAACACTCTTGACTTGTTTCTTACCTCTGACCCTGATAAATGCACTATACGTATATTATCTCCTCTAGGCATATCAGACCATTGTGTCATATCTGCAAATTTCTCATGCCAGAGAAATCCAGTTAGAGAAAAAACTCCCAAGAGAACCGTTGGACAGAAAGCCAATTTGGGCGGCCTTAATGATTTATTCAGGAGCTGTAACTGGTCACTATGCTTCCTCGATAGTGACGTAGATTCCAGTGCAGATATGATTACAAACTTAATTCTTTGTGGAATGAGAAATTTTATCCCGAATAGGGTGAAATGTATCAAACCGAAAGAAAACCCATGGTTTGATTCGAGCTGTAAAGAGGTTATTAGGGTCAGAGAAGTAAGCTTCCTTTGTTACAAAGCCAAAGCCCTAAGGAAAACCGGAAAAAGTTTCAACAAGCCAGAAAGACCTGTAACGCTCACATTCGTCGAACCTTTCGCATGATCAAAAATTAAGACAAAAAATACTGCAATGTCCAAATAGTAGTAAACATTTTGCGGTCATTTGTAAAAAATATACGAAACACTACTTCGTCTTCGGTTCCAATGCTCGTCTTCAACCACACATCTGCTGTCAGCTTGCAAGATAAAGCCAAATTGCTTGCAGCACAGTTAGCTGTTAATTCGACGCTGCCAGCAAGTGATATCCGCCACCTGTACTTGAGAGCGTAAACGGTTTTATGTGACAAATCTTCTTTCGCACTCGTGCAGTTGCTAGAGTTCTGAAAGATCTCGAGTCGCGACATTGACAAATCTGCTGGCCCGTATAATAGTATCCCTCCCATTGTTCTGAAGAGGTCTTCTTCAACGCTGGCAAAACCACTGCGTAAGCTTTTCCATCTGTCCTACTCTACTGGTCTCTTTCCTACTTCCGAGTGGATGGAAAACAGCATTTGTCCAGCCACTCCTAAAAAAGGCATATCTTCTTCAGCCTCAAACTATCGTCCAATTGCACTTGCAAGGTCATGGAAACGCTGATCAATTTTCAGCTCAAAAAATATCTCGAAGAACGAAAGCTTCTTAATGACCGGCAGTATGGCTTCCGTAGCAATAGGTCCACTGGTGATCTGAAAGTATATCTCACCGAACAGTGGAACAAATCTTTATATCGTTTTGGAGAAAGTAAGATAGTAAGATAGAGCTTGGCATCAAGCTGTCTTATTGCGCATTTGGTATCGATAAATCTCTTCTTCGTTAGATAAGAAATTACCATTCGGATCGTTCAATACAAGTTGTATTGGATGGTTTTAAGTCTAAAATTCGCAAAATAAATGCTGGTGTGCCCCAGGGCTCCGTTTTGTCTCCGACCCTCTTCCTTATATTCATCAATGGCATACCATGTCCTTCGGATGTGGAACTTGAACGGCTGCGTATGATAAGCTCGCATTACATTCTGATCTTGACAGCAAGGGGAATCAAAACCGCGTAGAATTTAATGCTTCAAAAACTCAATTCTGTCTACTGTCGTCAAAATGAAACCCACCCCCCATCCCGCTATCCATGAGTGGCATTTGCATTGAGGAAACCGAAAAGCTATCAGTCCTCGGGATATAAATGGTAAATCACTCTCTTCCACCTGGTAACATCCCAGGTGTTTGTGTCTTTGGTGCACAAAAGCATCACATTTGCCTAGAATGTGGTCCGGTGTTTCCTCATCGATATCGCCGACCGATAATGCTAAGATGTCGTTTTAGTTTGCAGTGTCCAGTGAGGAGACCTGTTATTTTTCTTAGGTTGTTCTTACTTAAGCTGATACAGTTTAAAAACCGCTCTTGTTTATAGTTCCCAAGTAGTAGCCCGTAGCGTAATGGTTAGTGCGATAGACTGTCACGCTGGAGGTCTGTGTTCACTTCCCAGCCTCGTCCACCTAAAAACTAAAAAGTATTTTTTAGGGCTACTGCCTCTTCCATTCCTGTCGACGCGCGCACCACAGGAATGGTTGCGAGTTGTTACTAACTAGGCCCTGGTTCTTCATGAGCCGTTGCACCACCCAATTTATTTTTTGTTTTCCTTCGGCGATGCAAGAAATTTGTTACCACTTCTGATCTGGCTGTTATATTTAAAGTCCTTATTCGTCCAAAACTCGAGTACAATTCTTATGTTTGGGCAGGTGCTCCAACAAGCCACTTGAGTCTATTGGATAGAATTCAAAGAAGAGCTATGAAAATGATAGGCGATAGCAGCATTTACAACGCTCGAACAACGCCGCAATGTTTCATGTCTTTCGTTATTTTACCGTAATTTTTATAAACAGTGTTCTACTGAAATAGCCAGTTGCATTCCTCCGCTAAAGCAATTCAACCGTAATACTCGTACTTCTAGGAATGCACATCACTTCACCCTTGAGCCAACTTCGGCCGTACTGTCTGAATGTGAAATGCTTTACCCGGCTCTATTTTTCCCTTCCATTTCGATATTCAAAGGTTCAAATCCAATGTGCATCGGTATCTCCTCTTAAATCCTTCCCTGTTTTCCAAATGCCCGCACTATGTTTAATATAACATTTTAAGGGTATTAAAAACCCCCTGAGTGCTCGTACTGTATAAAAAAATAGGCCGCGATAGAATATGAAGAGTATAATTCTCAAATTTTAATTCAAAAACCGAGGATGACATAATTATGTTCAGAGCTAATTTTTAATGATTAATAAACCCATTAAGAAAAATGTCGTAAAATGTTTTTCTATGAATACGAATATTTTTTGGAAATAAGCTCAGTAATTGAAGTGGAAGTACATACTTTTTTTTTCCCACCAAAATCGTAAGAAACGTGCACAATTGTACAAAGTTTCTTTTTTAAATCGCAATATCGTTAAACAAGTTTTAAAGAAAAATAAGGTTTTCCTTATAATGCATTACTTTAAGAACTAACATTTTTCCATCAATAGAAAATTCCAGCTTCAAGTTGTAAAGCTGATGTAATTCAAAGCAAATGCATAGGTAGGTACAGAGAAACTACTTTTTCGGTGTTACGAATTTTAATATGTTCAGATGTTTTCCTTTGAAACTTTATTTCTTTTGAAATAAGTTCAAACTTATTTGTACTACAAATAGAAATATACAAAGTAAAGAAGCTTTATTCTCATTTTGTAGGAAATTGGGAACTACTTCCTTATATTCAATTAAATTATTTGCAATTAACTAATGAACACAACCAATATATGAATGCAATTAAGCAAATGGATCATGCTCTTCTACATATAACATCAACATCAGGATAGATTGCGTGCATTCGAGTATTGCAAAAACTATTCGGTTATCCAAATTCGATATAGCTTAAAGGGTTTATTATTTCCTCTTCTGTTTCTGCTGCTAGTGAATCGAAGTCAAAACTCGAAATGGTTTATGGAATTCCGTTCCTACGAGTAGACCTAACTTTTACCTACTCCTTTAGGTAAGAGTTAGGAAAGAGAGATACTACTTTCCTGCATATTTCATGCGGCGTATCTACCCAATTAAATGAATTGAGTTTTAGTTGGCGTATGTATGTATATATGAGAGCAGATAGCACTCGTAGTATCATCGTATAAAGATACCTATTCCTTATAATTTATATGCATAGGGATGATTAAGCATAAGCATGGGTACCGGGCGGGATGGGTGCGGATGGATGGATGGCTTGTTGTGCCAAAGTTCAGAACTTCGAAGCTTTGTATGATGCTCAGCACCAACGATATTAAATGTCTTAATTAATTAATGTTGCATTTGTTTCCTATGATGGTGTTCTATCGTATCCATCATTAAATTAATAAACAAGTATATCAAGCGAAGGTAATTACTATACATACCTTCGTATATTTTCTTGTATAAAGTTATTGGTAGGGATAAGAAATTTGACGATGTACACCTACCTATGAGTATGTCTTATATGTTCATACTGTTACATCAATTAAGAGGAATAGTGTTTTGTTAAAATCGTCGTTGATTAAAATTAACTGAAATCCTTTTTGCCCTAACCTATGTTCATTAAAATTGTGTTATTATTATCTTACAATGGATACCAATCAATCAATTAATACCCATTCATCTCGTTATCCCTTGTTTATTATTAATTATTAGATTGGGGTAGGTACATATCCCTAGATACCTAAAACAAAAAGAAACTCGTACCACTTCCTTGAACTTTAATATGCTCATTTGCTAGGCCGTATTCAAGATCTTTGTTCATAAGAGGTACTCTTAAAAGGGACATTTTGGAAATTTAATTTTCTAACCGCCAAGTAGGTTAGGTTAAAGTGGCTGTCAAGAAAACGGCTGACACACTTAGACCATAATTAGGTCCGTGGTGATACCACATGATAGGAATGAGGAGATTATCCTCATTACGAAAACCATTCAGAGCTTTTTATGAAACGAGAGAGACAGTGTATGTCTGTATTGGCCAGATCGCTTGGATGATTGAAAAAGTAGTCCCCCAGATGGAGTCTGCGCCTCTGTGAAAGAGCAGGACATGTGCAGAGGAGGTGAGGAATTGTTTCCTCCTCCTCTTCGTCCATGCAACTTCTACAGAAGTCATTTGAGAAAACGCCAAGTCTTGTGGCGTGTTTTCCTATAAGGCAGTGTCCTGTTATGACACCTATAACGGAGCTAATTTGTGATCTGCTAAGTGATAGCAAACTTTTAGAGCGCCTAGGGTCTAGCGATGGCCAGATTTCTTTTGTGGCCAGACATGTAGTAAGGTTTGTCCATCTAGAGTTTGCTTTCCTTGCAGAGTTTTGATTTAGCAAAAGTTTACACGTAGCGATCGGTATACCTGTGTTCCACCTGTTAGGCAAAACGGGCATTAGAGTTCCATTTCTGGCAAGTTCATCGGCTTTACAATTTCCCGGAATATCTCTATGGCCCGGCACCCAAAGAAGGTGAATATTAAACTGTTCCGCCATCTCTTCAAGAGACGATCGACAGTTTTGGGCCGTAACGGAGTTGGTAGAGACAGAGTTGAGAGATTTAAGTTCAGCTTGACTATCTGAGAAGATGCGTATATCCGATGTTGATATCACGTTTTCTCTCAGCCAAGACAGAGCTTCTTTAAATGCCAGGATTTCCGCTTGGAATACGCTACAGTGGTTAGGGAGCCGGAAGGAGAGACTTAAATTTAGTCTGCCTGAGTACACTCCGCCACCCACTCCTTCCTCAGTTTTCGACCCATCAGTATAAAAATGAACTGAATCACCTTTGAGAGGGTCCCCAACGTCCCAAGATTCTCTTGAGGGTATAGTGACCTGGACACTTTTGTCGAAATTTAGTTTGGATGTGGTGTAGTCGGAATGACAAGGAATAGATTCATATAAGTCTAGAATTTTAGTATGACCGATAGAGTTGTTGGTCCATTGAGAAATGGCTTTAAGGCGGACGGCTGTGTTCGCAGCCATTTGCTTGCCATATATATCGAGGGGTGTGAGGCTGAGGAGTATGTCTAGTGCAGCTGATGGTGTCGAGCGGAGAGCTCCACTTATGCACATACTTGCTGATCTCTGGACCTTGCTCAGCTGGTCACAGTACGTAACTTTATCTAGAGCAGTCCACCAAATTGTTACCCCATAAGTGAGAATCGGTCTTACGACCGCAGTGTAGAGCCAGTGAGTTATGGCAGGGGATAGACCCCATTTAGTACCTATAGCTTTTTTACAGGAGAATAAAGCAAGAGTGGCTTTTTTAATTCTCTCTTGAATATTAGGTTTCCAACTTAGTTTTTTTTATCCAGTATGAGACCTAAATATTTGGCTTCATCTGAAAAGGAAAGTGGAACACCATTAATTGTTGGAGGATTTATCTGTGGAATTTTATATTTCCTTGTGAAGAAGACAAGTTCTGCTTTGCGGGGGTTTACACCTAGCCCACAACGGTCTGCCCATTTTATTAGCTTCTTAAGAGCGGTTTGAAGAAGTTCTGTAAGAACCTGGGGGTGTTTCCCTGATATAGCTATTGCAACATCATCGGCATACGCAATCACTTTGAAACCCTCACCCTCCAGGACAGTCAGTAAGTCATTTATGACCAAGTTCCATAGAAGTGGTGAAAGGACCCCACCTTGTGGTGTGCCTCTAGTGACAGATCTTCTAGTGGAATAGCCTCCCAATGCAGAGTTGATGACCCTACTTCCCTACTTGGTCTATCAACTTAATCAGTAGGCCGTCTACCTTCAAAATTTCCAGTGCTCCTACTATTGCACGGCCGCTGACGTTGTTAAAGGCACCGTCTATATCAAGGAAAGCCGCAAGCGTGTACTCTTTATGATGCAGGGAGTATTCGATAGATCTTACTAAGGTGTGAAGAGCAGTTTCCACCGATTTCCCCTTACAGTAAGCGTGTTGTGCTTTAGAGATAAGGTTAAGCTCTATAGTGTCACGCAGGTGGATATCAATCAGACGTTCGAAAGTTTTAAGAATGAATGATGATAAGCTAATTGGTCTCAGGTCTTTTGGATTAATTTGGGATTATTTTCCAGCTTTGGGTATGAAGACAACTTTCACTTCTCTCCATAATGAAGGAATATGAATGCAATTCAGACAACCATTCAGTATAGTTTCCAGTATAGGAATTATGATATCTGAGGATCTCTGAAGTTCAGCAGGTATAATGCCGTCTGGTCCCGCGGATTTATAAGGTTGGAAGCTGTCTATAGCCCATTGGTGCTTGTCCCTTGTGATCAGACCTGATATTTGATTGACCAAGTCATGTGACTGAGTGAATTCAGTATTTGAGACAATTCGTGAGCTACCTGGGAAGTGAGTATCAAGTAGCAAATTTAGTGATTCCTCACACGATTTGGTCCAGGAGCCATCTGCTGTTTTAGGAGAGCTTGGCATCCCTGGATTGGTAGAGAGGACTTTCCTAAGTCTGGATGCTTCTGAAGAATCTTCTATTTTGTCACAGAAGTTCCTCCAAGAAGTTCTTTTAGTTATCCTCGTTTGTTTTGTATACACTTTCAGCGAGTTCTTATATATATTCCAATCTAAACTTTCTCTGGTGTATTTAGCTCTGTTAAAAAGTTTCCTACATTCTTTTCTGAGCGGTTCGAGCCCTGGCTTACACCAATGAGGTTTCTTTTTGCCCCTAATTTTAGTAAGAGGACAGGAAGTGATCATTGATTTGTTGAGTGCATTTGTTAGATCTTGGACTTTATTATCGAGATCAGTTTTGTTCAAGGGAGGATTGAAAAGGTCAGGTTTGATTAACTTTTTAAGAGTTTCCCTATAAAGGAGCCAATTTGTTTTCCGGTAGTTTCGGAAGATAGGAGACTTTTCAGTTTCATCATTTAGATTGAATTGAATGTATCTATGGTCTGAGAACGAGTGCTCAGAAGATACTTTCCAATCCAATATCGATTGATGAACCATATCTGAGACAAGAGTGATATCTAAGACTTCTTGTCTATTTCTAGTTACAAAAGTTGGTACGTTTCCAACATTACTTAGATGGAGGTTAGTAGTAAGAATATAATCGAAAAGAGACTCACCTCTGTCGTTAATATCTGAACTCCCCCATACTGTATGGTGCGCGTTTGCGTCGCACCCGATAATTAGGCGTATATTCAGCCGTTCTGCAATAGCGATCAGTCTCCTTAGCTTTACACTGGGGAGAGGGCCAAGATCGTCATGGCCAAGATAGGCGGACACTATCCAGTACATTCCTTTTTCGGTTTGTAATCTGACGGCCGTTACATCTCGATCGCTATATTCAGGGAGTAAAAATACATTAGTATTACATTTAGCGACTATGCAAGATCTAGGTTCACCTTTATCCGGCGCATGCAGCGTGTAATAGCCCGGAGTCCTGAGTCCTTGAACACTGGAGTTAGCAATCCATGGTTCCTGGATCAGGACAATATCTTCCCCGTTTGTGTTCAGACGGAGAAGAAGGGAGGCCGAAGCCATAATACAGTGTTGGAGATTAATCTGAATCAGCTGCAGCATTGTTACCACAGTCGGTCAGATCAACCTCCAACACCGCCAAGTAGTGAAAATAAAATCCCTGAAAAATAATTCAGGCCTATCCAAATTTTAACGCGTATCACGTGTGCCGCTCTGAACATTGAAGTTTTGCATTTTATAATAGTAGGTGCATGGAATTTTTTGAATTTATTAAATTCAGCATAGCAAGAAATGAAAGAACGGAAATTCGTTCAACGACGCATCGTCGGTACTTTTTTTGAGACCAAAATGACGGAAAAAAAAAAACGGAACAATATTTTTTATAAAGGTAATATATATTAAGCGCACACTGAAGGGGTTGTAGTTGTATTTACCCTTAAAATGTTTTACACAGCACGAGAGATTAGATAGGTTGGAGAGAATTTAAGAGGAGATACCGATGCAGATTGGCTTTTAATGATGTATCTTAAGTTAGCACTACATTTGTGGAAATTCAAAAAAACAAATATGCAATTAATTGTAGCTTTTTTGTAGAAAATTAGTTGAGCAAAAAAAAAAAACAATTGTAGCTCAAGTAATTAAAAAAAAATGGTTTGTAGTGCTAACTTGATATCATTTCGGCACTACACTTTCTGGAATTCCAAAAAAGCAAGTACGCAGTTAATTCAAGTTTTTAAGTAGTAAATTAGTTTTGGAGCAAAAAAAAAACCAAACAATTTTTTGTCGTACTTTTTTTTTTTAAATAAGGGTAGGTAGTGCTAACTTGTTCCTGGTGAACTCAACCTTTAAAAAAGGAAATTTGAAAATGTAACGTGCCATTAGTTGTAGTTTTTAAGTAGTTAATTGGTTGTGGAGAGAAAAGCTACAGATAATGGCACATTTACATTTTCGAATTTTCTTTTTTAAGGGCTGAGTTCACCAGTGCCAAGTAAGCACTACGTACCCTTATTTAATAAAAAAAAAAGGACGGCAAAATTTTTTTTTGAATTTTTTCTCTCCGCAACTAATTTACTACTAAAGAGCTTGAATTAAGTGTTGGCACTACACTACACACTAGCACTACATACTATTTTTTTTTTTTAAATATTAAAAATAGTACTCAAAAATATTTTTATAATTTTTTTCTTTCCACAACTAATTTACTACTAAAAAGCTACAATTAACTGCATTTTTTAATTTTTGAGTTCCCACAAAAGTAGTGCTTACTTGACATACGGTCACTCACGAAAGTCTTCATTTAGCTATGAAAAATGGTATATCAATGCTTGTAGACAAAATTTATATTTAATGTTTTAGCTAAATAACAAGAAAGTGACATATTTTGATGTTCAATTACTATCTAAAAAATAAACATTTAAATCTTATTTAAAACAACAAAAGGATTTTAACTATGAATCCAAATTAAGCACTTTTAAATTTTATATGTAGACTTTCGTGACTGACTGTACATCTTTTAATATCTGTAGATCCTAATGAGAGGTGAAATTTCAGCCGGGTAGAGCATTCCACATTTGTGCTGTGCATTTTGCAACTTTCGAATAGAGTATAAAATATACAAAAGGAAACGCAATTATTAAAAATTAAAGGTGTAGCATGGTGGTGAAAGTTTTCTTGTTATATTAAATTATTTTAATGAGTAGATCCTGAAAAAAAAAATATTTTCAAACCAAAAATAAAAGAAAAAAAAAAAAAATAGAAAAAAATCGATTTTTTTTGTGGCAACATTTTTCAAAACCAATGATTGCCTGAAAATATTGACTGGGCTACAGTAACTTGTCCGGCGAAATAGGCGCCCACTACTTAAACATCACAAGACCAGCAAAGACCGGTATTTTTGAGCTTTTGTGATTTAAGAAATAATGATATCGTAAAAATTATGTCTGCTAGAAAAAAAATGTTAATGCAAGCTTGTATAAGGTTTTTTTATGTATAAATTACGCACAGATAATTTTTCGATAAAACTTGCCGTTTAAAAGATATATGCAAAAAACCTATTTCTTTGACATTTGACGCTATTTAAGTACCAATATCTTGCGACTTATCACTTGCATGGAAAAAAGTGGCAACACTATTTTCTAGAAAATATTATAATCTACAAATTGAGTTTAAGTTTTTTTCAACAACTTCGTCATTTAAGAGTAAAAAACGAAAAACTGGAAATTTTTGTCAAACTTTTAAAATAATTTTATCTTGAAAATGGTTGTTTTAAAGTAAAAAATCATAGTTTTTTTCTGTAGGAGGTTGCATAATGTACAAACCTTGCATTCAGATGTTTTCAAAAATATGAACCGTTTAGGAGTTATACGTGAAAAAGTGACATTTTTTGACAATTTTACGTTTTTTGAAATGTCGTTAGCTTCTTAACGGCGAGTAGTAGGAAAAAAATTGTCAAAATTTTTTTTTGGGATCACAAAATCTACAAGTTTTGCCTAAAATACTATTCGATAGCATTTACCGTTTCGGAGTTATATGCGAAAACCTGATATTTTTGACATATAACCTCGAATGGCGGCGTTGCCGGCAAAAGTGCGAGGTGGCAAAATGAAAATTCGGAAAGAGCACCGCAAAATCTATAAAAATGAAAAGTTTTCAAAACTACTCCAAAACTTTCCAGTTAAACCACTTTTTTCGCACAAATGACTTGACTATTGAGAAAATCCAAAGTTGATCAACTCTAGAGTAGAAAATCAAAAGTTGAAAACGTCAACTAACTAAAAACTATTTCTCAAGTTGACTGTAAAAATCCCAAAGTTATATTCAACCGTGAATACATTAGGCCTAAGAGTACTGAAGAATTATTGTCTGTTACCAGTTTATTTATGTAAAGAAAATTTAATACAGTATTAACTATTATTTTCAGGTGTAACCAGGAAACTCGTTGAAAAATTTTAACAAAATTAGTCTAGATATTCGCGGGTATAAGAAATAATTCCACATTCACAAAAACCATCCAAAACCTATTTCCGATTTTTTTTTATAATAGGGCCGGGGAAGAATTGTATGTGAAATTTTTCATACAAAATACCAAAATCGTTTACAGAAACACATTTTCAGAAAACGCTTTCGCATTCATTGTTTGACGACCCGTAAATTGCTTTCAGAAAATTTGATTTCTTGAAAGTAAAAAGTCGCTTTCAGAAAGCACTATTGTTCATATAGTGTGACTGCTCTCTGAAAGCACTCTCAGGAAAATTTCAAAATCAGATTTCTTTAAACGTTTTCTGAAAGCACTTTCTTTTCAGTATGTGGCTGTGTCGGCACCTTAAAAATCAATTAAAAAAAAAAAAAAAATATTTGAAAAAAGAATCTTTTGAATTTGTAAATCTTGGTTTTCTGTAAAAAAAGGACTCTTAATCTTACACAATATTTTAAGTTTCTGTTATTTTATTGTTTTTTTTTTTTTTTAATTTAATTATGGAACAATGTGCGGGAACATGGAATTTTAATTATGAAAAAATAAGAAGTTCGGTAGAGCATTTTTTGAAAAAATATGGCATCAAATATTTTTAAGGAAAAAGCTAATTAAGTTTTTTTTTTTTATTTAGGAAGAGTATTAGAACACCCTGAAACAATTTTTAAGTTGTTTCAATTTGGAAAGGGGTTCAGGATTTTCATGTAAGTTATATATGGTAAGTTTAAACTATTTGTTTTTGTAATTCTTTTATTTTGTATGATACTTTCAAATTTAGATAAGGATACATTTTGCAACAATGAGCGTTTTTAAAATATATTGAAAAGAAACAAGGTTCTTTAGCCGTTAAAATTTTAAAGGGGGCTTCAGAAAGCTAAAAAAATTCTACCTGTATTTGGGTTTTCTTGAATTTAGATAAATTTTTGTATGTAGATTGTAGATATTAAAGTTAAAGTAAAGGGTTTGCTTGGAACAACTTTCGTAATTTTAGTTTTTAGTCCAGTGCATTTATAATCTGACCCAGCAGTTTGTAATACCCCCAATTTTTTATTCGTTAGAGAGTTGATCGAAGATAATTAATCTCAGTTTTCGCATACGCAACATTTACGGTTTTGCCACTATTTTTGATTTAACTTTTTACTAAATATCTTGGTTCATATTAGTCCTACAAAAAAAATTGAAATGTATAAAATGCATAGAATAAAATAAGCTATTTTTTAAGCTAAACAATTTTTCGTTATTGTTAATTTTTAAAAAGTTTAAGGCCAACAAAAATAGAAATTAAGTATTTTCATAAATTTAGGCCATTTTAATCCAAAATTCGAAAAATGTTGAACAATTTTGTTATACAACTTTTTTTGTGGTCTATTATTTTTGCCCTCATGAGAAAAAAAAACAAACAAGGTACCTACATTAACAACAAAAAAAATTGAAGGTAGGTATCAAGCTTACGCAATAATCCATCAAACTTTTTAGGGGCAACTTCTTCCATAATCCTAATAGCAAATTTTATCAAAATCTCGAGCTCAATTTTTTTTTTTAATAAAAGCATAACTTCGTAACTTGACAGATCTTCAGACTAAACTGCTTTGAAAATCACAAATGTTCAGAGTAAAAACCATGCAAATTTACATAATCAACAAAATTTATTATCATTATTAGGTATGTACATAAGTCTCAGACACCTTAGCTAGATGAGTAGGTAAGTAGATACGTACAGAATTTTATTTATTTCACCTACTTAAAAGGCTTTAATTTCCTTATCAATTATTCCTTTAGGTTACCTACTAAAACCACAATAAAAATGTATGTTGTTTTAAGTGTGTTATTAAGGGTTATTCTTATTATACCTTTTATCTTTTTGTGCTCTATTCCATTAGTGTTCCTGTCAGACTATTAAACAATAACATCAAAAAAAAGATTCTGCAGTCCCACATTGTATGACAAATTAAGGTTAAATCCTTACTAAAACCCTCAATAAAAATTAAAAATACCAGTGTAATAGAAGCAAAGTTGTATAGGTAGTATGTAGGTTAGGTACCTACCCACATAATTGCAAATAAGGACAAAAAAGAAAACATGTCTGGATCAATAATTTTTCGATTTATTCTCTTCCCAGAACATTTCACACAGCTGAGATCCTTATATCTAATACAACTAGAACCCTTCCATGAACAAAAATAAAAACGACAAAAAAAAGAGGATTACCCAAAAGATTAATATATGTGTGTTACTGTGTATATGTGTATAGTTCCCTGAAGTGATAAATTGGAATAAATGTGAAAGCTTATCCCTACAGTTCTTCGCTTCTCTCTCCTTTTTTGATAGTTTACAAGACAACAGGTCCCAACAAATGTCCTTAATTTATTATACCTCTCTTATGTGCACATTCACATGTGTTCCTGGCATTATAGGTTTTGATTAATAAGTCATTGTAAGAATGCTTCAAATTTTGCGAAGAAAGTGTTTAATCAACTATGAAATATCATTCTTTAGAGGTTGTACCGACCGACCGATACTCGTCGTAACCTACTCGTACTCTAGCACTCCAAATTCCAGAGTGTTTAATTTGATAAAAGGTATATAGGTGGTTCTGTGGTTTGAGGTTGTGTTCGTGTTGGCTAATTTTACAATAACTCAATCAATAAATTAAAAGAGATCCTTAATCAATTTATGATTTTAAAGTTTTATAAAATTCCCTAGAAATAGGTAGCTGCTGCGATGGAATATAAATTATTATTTAACTAATCATTGCAGGGAGGTATAAATTATATGAATCTACACAGTCTTTATAAATTTAGCCATTATATAGGAGAAAGGAGCAATTAATGGAACGATATATGTAAATGAGAATTGCCGACAGCCATTTACCATCGCCATTAAATGATAGATTATTATCATAACGACTACGATGCGCATTTCTTTGTGCCCCAGAAGTGGCACAATCTTCGTCCAAAGTGTATAGGATTTTCTTTTTGATAAATTAGAAGCGATTGAGGGTGAATTACCTAACAATAATTTATCTCTAAACACGAACACTCTTCTACAGGTCCGAAAGACGCCTCGCCGGCCGGCCGCCACGCTGCATAGTATATACGTAGACGATGACGACGTTAAGATTGATTCAATGCCAACAATAACATTAATGTGAACGCTATGAAAATAGAATATATCATTTTATATATATATTCTAACTAAAGATGGATAGCTAATATTTATGTTATCTCATTGTTATTCGCATAGACAATGTGCCCTAAGCACAGCCAAATAGAGGTCCTCTTAGTTTTCATAAGCCTTGATAAACGCTTAGCATTACACTCGGGAAGTAGAAAGAAATTATTTTAATTCTGTTTGTTATTTTCTCTCTAATATCATTCATTTTTGTAATGATCAAAATGCTGATTAACATTTTTTTAACATTAATCATTTATTCCAATTTAATGTAAGACATTCAAATTAAATTGAATAAACAGTCCGATTTTCAGATTGAATACCTAATATGCCTATTATTCTAATTATTCTTAAATGGTTCAATTTTTCTTTAGAAAATCAAAGAAATTATCTAAGAAACACTCAGATCGAATATTCATTTTACAAAAACTTGTATTTTTAACATTAATTGTTGAGAATAAGAAGTTCTTTTGTTTATTGACTTAAAAATAACATTAGTTAACATCAGTAATTCAAGACATTATAGTCGACTTAGAGTGAAAAACAGCTAACGCCATACATTATGTCTTATTAAGGTGCTCGTTAAGTAAAGGTTCACTTCAGTTTGGGTGGGTCTAAATCACCTTCAAATGATTCAACATTAATTCTTTAATTTTGTCAGTTTTTTTTACCCACTACTGGGCTAACGCATAACTGGCCTATTCGCGTAAGACGCCAAGGAGATACCGATGCACATTGGTCTTGAACGTTTGCACATCGAAATGGGAGGGGAAAGTCGAGTCAGGTAAAGCATTCCACATTTGTGTGGTGGGACTGAAGAAAGAATCTCTGTACATTACAGTACGTCCGAGATTGGGCTCGAGGGTGAACTGATGGGCATTCCTAGAATCGCGAGTATTACGGTTGAATTTTTTAAGGGGAGGAATGCAACTGGCTATTTCACTAGAACACTGATTATATAAATAGCGATAAAATAGAGAAATACACGAAACATTACGGCGGTGTTCGAGAGATGTAATTGTTTCTGTTATAGATCTTTCGCCTACCATTTTTAAAGCTCTCTTTTGAATTCTATCCAACAAACTCAAGTGAGTTCTTGGAGCTCCCGCCCAAACATGAGAATTGTACTCAAGTTTTGGACGAATAAAGGCTTCGTAGATCACAGTCAGATCAGAAGGGGAAAACAACTTCTTGCATCTACGGAGAAAACCTAAACACTTAGCAGCGTTTTTGGCGACATCAAATATGTGCTTATTCCACAAAAGGTGGTCTGTGACACACATACCGAGAACTGTGAGCTGTTCGGTTTCCTCGATGCAAGTGCCGCCCATGGATAGCTTTAACGACAGGAGACAACATTGAGTTTTAGAAGCATTAAATTCTACGCGGTTTTTGATTCCCCATTGGACAATGCTGTCGAGATCAGAATTTAATGAGCTTATCATACGCTGCCGTTCAAGTTCCGCATCCGAAGGACATGTATGAGAATCTGTAAACGAATATGAGAAGCTGAGGGTAATATCATCAGCAAAACAGTTTGGTGGATAAGAAGTTTCAGACAAAAGATCATTTATAAAAATAAGGAAGAGAGTCGGAGACAAAACGGAGCCCTGAGGCACACCAGCATTTATTTTGTGAATTTCAGACTTGAAACAATCCAATACAGCTTGTATTGAACGGTCCGAAAGGTAATTTCTAATCCAACGAAGAAGAGGTTCATCGAAACCAAATGCGCGCATTTTCGATAAGAGAGCTTGGTGCCAAACTCTATCAAACGCTTTTGAAATATCAAGTGCAATAATCTTACTTTCTCCAAAACGATGTAAAGATTTGTTCCACTGTTCGGTGAGATATACCATCAGATCACCATTGGACCTATTGCTACGAAAGCCGTACTGCCGGTCATTAAGAAGCTTTCGTTCCTCGAGATATTTCTTGAGCTGGAAATTAATCAGCGTTTCCATGACCTTGGAAAGAAGGTTGAGATCAAACAAGAAATAAGTCATAGGAGAGTATAATTTCTCCGTTAAGGTGGGGAAGGCCAATTAACAAAAAAAAAAAATCCTTAAAATGGAAATCATTTTGTTTTTTAAACAAGAAATACCAAATATATTATATCCTGTACTATTTTTAAGTCAATCTTGATGTACACGGTTTTTGAAATTAATAATATCTAACGGGGCGACACCAAAAGAAATATTTGGCAATTGGCATCATTTTTGAAGGTAATGACTTATGAAGAAAGTGAAAGAGAGAGCCCCTGTTCCGTATTCAACAACCGCATCATCTTACGAGTCTTTTTTTGGGTTTAATATTATTTAAACAAAAAAAAAAGCCCACGCCTCTCCCCCCCCCCCTCAGATACCGCACGCGCTGGGGTCAATTTTCACTGAGTACGACAGCAATTATACGATTGCAAGTCATATCGACACTTATATTAATTATTTGATGGTAGATGATAATACAAAAAAAAAATTCGTTACTTAGTTATGTTAATAACACAGCACCTTGTCTTACAGCTAAACGACTTGGTATCAACGGAAGTTAAAAGAGATAAGGTCTGCTTAATGCAAGCAGTTGAAAAATTTAAAGTTGAAACAAAAATAAAACTATTTAAAAAATAAGGTTTATGAAATCAAATAAACAAAATTATGTTTAGTTTACGTTATGTTTAGTTTATAAACAAAATGCAACATTTAGAATAAAACAAAAAATTGAATCGATCACGACAGTGGAGAACTGGTTCGAAATAACTAAAATCAATTGAGGAAACATTTAATTATAGAGTTTACTCATTCGGTTAAGAGGTTCATGCATGCCATAATTAGTTCCATGAAAATCTACGTGGAAAAGTTCAAATTCTCGCAGGTGGTGAGAACCCCCGCGGTAGTTCAAGCCATTACAGGATAGCAAATCAGGAGCATCAATTTGACCAGTAATAAGTTGATGAATAAATATTAAATCATTATCAACCCGCCTCTGATATAAAGTTTGGATCTGCAGAAGCTGGATGCTGTGTTCATATGGTGGCAGATTATATGGATCAGTCCAGGGTAACCCTTTTAAAGCAAATCGAATGAACTTATGCTGTATTGCTTCAATACCGTGTTTATGAATAACGTAAAAAGGAGACCAAACTTGTGAGGCATACTCAAGATGGGGTCGTAGCACATAGCAATTGTATAAGGAGAGGGTGACATACGGATCGTTAATTTCCTTAGCCCACCTTTTTTATAAAACCAAGCATGGAACTTGCTTTTTTTACAATATAATTAATATGCTCAGTGAATTAGAGATTAGAACTAAAGTGAACATCAAGGTCTTTGAAGCTGAGAACACGAAATAGTGACTACTGTGTAATGGAATACTCAAAAGCACTTGGTACTCGTTTTCTAGAAAAAGTAATAGTTTGACATTTAACTGGGTTAAGAGAAAGACTGTTTTTGTAACACCAAACATTAAAATTGTCAATATCTGACTGCAAGAGTATGCGATCACTTGTCGATTTTACTGTTTTAAAAATCTTCATATCACCAGCAGAATATATACATGATTTAACATCATTTATAGCCAGAATGAATAGAAGTGGGCCAGATGACTTCCTTGAGGTACACCCGAGCGAGCATTGAATGAATCTGAAAGAATGTTTCAAAATTTCACCTGGTAAGATCTTTTTTCAAGGTATGACCTTATCCATTCTATAACAATATTCGGAAAACCAAAAGCTTGGAGTTTAAATATGATAATGTTGTAACTTAGTTGATCGAATGCTTTTGAAAAATCAGTGTATCTGTATATGCAATCCACCTCACTTCTATTTTCCAATGCATTTGAACATTTGTAGTAGCCCGTAGCGTAATGGTTAGTGCGTTCGACTGTCACGCTGGAGGTCTGGGATCGCTGGTATCACTTGTCACGAATAAGTGCTTCTCGTCTAGCCGTTCGGATTCGTCATAAAATTGTAGGTCTCTTCCATTCCTGTCGAAAGGCGCACACAGGAATGGTTGCGAGTTGTTAGTCACTAGGCCCTGGTTCTTCATGAGCCGTTGTGCCACGCGCTTTTTATTTTTTAGAACATTTGTGCAAGAAAGTTAGGAGATTTATTACCACTGATTTCCTTCTCACAAAGCCATGCTGTTGTTCACATATAATATTCTTAGTATAAAATGATAAACTTTCACATACAACTTGCTCAAAGAGCTTTGGAATGCATGACAGTTTCGATATAGGTCTATAATTCTTGATATCAGTTTTGTCGCCCTTTTTAAAAACTGGAGTAAGAAATGCATTTTTTCAAAAACAAGGAAATTTTCCTGATTTAATTGAAAATTAAAAAAAAATTAATGGGATCAACTAGTATGTTTGTACCTTTTTTCAGTAGTATTGGAGGAATTCCATCTGGCCCAGATGAGTAATCATCATTTAACGATGAGAGAAGCTCGAAAATAGAACTTTGTTGCACCGGTATATTACTGAAACTTGTTTGGGCATAGATATGTAAATTTCTAAAATAAGTTTCATCAACATCAACAGATGTGTCGACAAATGAATTTCGAAAATTGTTCGCAAAAGCGTTGCAAATAACAATGGGTTTTTGCAAAGAACAGTTCTCGTATGTGAAATTTGCCGGGTAACCGTCAGAAGCTTTCTTTGAATTAACAAATTTCCAAAATCTCTTAGGATCATCCTTTAAAGATCTACCCATTTCGTTAACATGATCTGTATAGAAAGTCTTCGAAAGGGATTTAAATTCTTCAAATAATGCAATGTAAGAGTTGTGGTCGAAAGACGAAAGTGTCTTTAAATATAACTTCCATGCTTTGTTTCTGAGTAATTTCAGCTCTTTCGTATACCATGAAAAGCAGGCGATCGATTTTTTCGACATTTGTATAGGGATAGTATTATTCATGCAGTTATTAAGGATGGTATGGAATCTGTTAACTGCTTCTTCAATATTATTAGACACTGATATACTATCAATACCAGATCTAGTTAATTCATCTGTAAGCAATTGAAAACTTGCTTTCCTGAAGTCAAAAGTATATGAACAATCATAAGTGTTACTGTTTTCAGTAAAGTGACTGCTCAAGTCAAAAATAATATCCAAAGGAGAATGATAGCTATCTATATTAGTAATTCCGGGACTAGATTCTAGAACCAGAGTACTAACCTAACAGCGTCTGAGGAAAAAACTAAAACGAGAATTCGATTTTTGTAATTTGTAATACAGCTTACTTGCTGTAAGTCAGTTGAGATAATCCTATCAAGAAACTGCAGCTCAGTTTGGGAAGAAGTTAAAGAAGCTTCTTGACAAGATTCGTCTTCAGAAGATACCCACTCAATGTGTGGTAAATTGAAATCTCCGAGAAGTAAAATGTTGCTATTACATAGAGCAAGACAAGTCAACGACAAAATCTAAGGCCCTAGAAACTTCAACGTAAGCTGCGTGTGAACTTTTTGGAGGTATGTAGACATTTAAAATATAAACGAATTTTGACTGTTACCTTAATAGACTTATTCAATAGAAAGATTAAAAGGGAATGAAAGAGACGAAGACATTTATTTATCGCGAACTGCAATCAAAACACCGCCTCCCACTTCTTTTAGTTTGTCAACATGACGATCATTTCTATGAACTAAAAACTCTTGACTAAAGAGTTCCATGTCTAAAAAACTTGAATTAAGCCAAGTTTCTGTTAAAACAAAGATGTCATGTGAAAATGCTTGGGAGTTTATGTAGATATCAGCGAAGCCCTCTTACATTTTGGTAGAAGAGGGTAATCCTGCTTAGTTTTTTGCAGTTGAGATTTTGGGTGAATAAGGCGGTTGTCTTTTTTTATTTGAGACAATAAACTCTTTAACAAGGGCTTCAGAAGGCCAATTTTTAATTTCGCAAATTGAATCAAAATATGATGTGTGCGTTACTATTTTAAAAGACGAGATAAAACTTTTGTGTTTGCTTATTTTGGTACATTTTATAGACGTGATGGAGGGAATAATATTGTTAGACACTAGGTGAGAAACAATACCGTTTGGAAGAATATCTGGTTCCAAGCGAGAAATAAAATTAGATATCGGCTTACAGACTGCTTTTAGAGGTTTATGTTCAGATCAGTTATTTGATTCTGTTGCAAAGTCCGTATCAGAGACTATGTTTGGAACTGAACCTTGATTCACAACTTGAATAAGCAATTCAATTGTATTATGGGTACTATGGTGTTTGGGATTGTTTGTGATATTTGATTTTTTTAGGGGTGGTCCAGAGTTTTTAACAAGTAATGAGTTATCACGTCCTCTTTTATTACTTTTATTGGCATCTGAAACGTGCTTACCAGAACCTGACTGGGCAAGAAGATCCTTTTCTAGATCACTTGTCAAAAGACTAACAGGAGAAGGTTCACTTACCAAATTACCGGTCGAAGTGGCGCTATTTACCATGACATTAGCGAAAGTAAAGGAATTGAAATTAGAGACAGCGATGTTAAACATGCTGAGCAGTTCCTCAAATCCCTTTGAAAGTTTCTTAATATCAAGTTTAAAGGAAGACATTTTGATCCAATGCACTTTGCATGGTAAAGATTACCACACGGCCCATAACAGGCAAAAAGCGGTTTAAACCGTGAGCCATCTAAGCTATTTTTTGCCGAGCAAACCATTGTTTTTAATTAGACAAGTTGTACGAAATTTTCTTGAAGAGCAAAAAAAAAACGAAAAATAGAAAAAAGAAAAAGATAGAAGGAACCAAAAAAAATTAGAGTTAAAAGGGCAGGATTCGAACCCAGGTTGCGAAAATTACAAACCTTAGCCGATCACCACGCTTACTAACTATGCCACAGAGGACACATACATTTGAGAAAGAAATTAATTATAAAAGAATAAAAATAGAATTTAGACATGCAAAAATAGGTTAAAATATTATATTTAGTATTAAGGAAAGAGTGGGACAAGTTAAAAGCTTAAAGCTTAGTTTAAAATCAGGGGAAATATGTTATATAAAACACAAACACAAGGATATACAAAAAAAAAAAAAAAAAAAAGTTACATAGGAACAGCTTAGTGTGCAATGAATATATTAATCTTACCAGCCACCATTAATGTTTTTTATTTAATAAATTTACACAATTTCATACAAAATTTACACAAAATACTTGAATTAAACACATATATTCACTTATTCAGTGAATCCTGACAATTTAAATTAATATAAAAATAACGAAATACGTGCAAAATAAATAAGAAACACGAGCGATACGCCAACACAACTAACATAGACAAAACCAGTGCTGTCACTCGAATTTACTTAGAATTAAAATGTCTTTGCGACCAAACTTCATAGAATGGCAACGTCTTCCGAGCCTTATTTGTGGAACTGTAGTCAGCAAAATACATCCAAACTGTCAAAACTAAAAAAAACTCGAAAATAATGAATTTATTTTGAATTAAAATATCTTCGCAACTGGACCTCGTAGAATGTTCTAGTTTTCATCTATGGATAGCTCTAGTTAAGTGCTTCATAATTCGTAATGACCTCTGAGCATTATTTGTGGAACTGTAGGCATCCAAAGTAATACAAGCCTTCAAAACCCAAACAAATTACTTTGAATGCAAATATACCGAAAACTATGTAGAACTTATTGAAAAGTTGGCTTCGGATGTGCTGATTGCATTTGACAAAACCTTTCTATGTATGTACATTTCAATGGGTTCCAGAGACTTTCGTGATAAGGGGGTAGTCAATGTTTTTTTCGAAAATCGATTAAAAAAGAAAAAGTTGAGTTTTGAACGACAATGCAAAGACCTTAGTGATTGGTTGCGCTTAATATTTGCTCCCAGAAAATTCAGCTTTATTATTTGAAAAAAAAACTGTTTTATTTAAATACTTGTGGCAGTTAAAATATATATAAATATATATATATATATACATATTGTGGCAACCAGTATTTGTAGTGGAATCTATAGATAGTCTGTGATTTAGTGCATAAAATATGATTAAAAAGAGCAATAAATTAATTATCTCAAATCTCGGAAAAAAACATTGTTCTGTGTTCCTACTGACTGCTTTTTCCTTTTCCCCACCGACCATTGCAAACGTTGATAATTGTGTGAGTAGACCGTATTGAATAGAACTTTACAAGAACACAAAAACATTTCATAATATTCACCGCAAGAGTAATCGACAAAAATCTACAATAATTCTTCTCATCTATCTATGGTAATGACATGCTCTCCCACTCACAGCTTCTAAGTGTTCTAAACGGCAACTGCTACATAAAGTTATGTTATATCTTAAAAGCCGCTCTTAAACATCGATATCTGTTTTAAAATGAATTTTCATAATTAATTTAATTGAATCAATTCACTTAGCTTAATTTGTTTATTTAACTTTTGTAAGTTATTTTGTTTTCTCGTTTGGCCTTAACGTACATGTACTAGAGAGAAAAATAGGTTATAATTACTTTTAAGAAAAGTGATAAATATAAATGAAATAAAATTAAATGAAATTAGTAAATTATTCGTATAACATCTGGGGTTCTGTGGATGAAACATTAATACATTTATTATTTCAGGAAAATTCAGTACATTTTGTCGTATCATAATGTAGGTGTCCGATTTGTTTGTATTTTTAGAAAATAATGACTGCTTTACGCACTGAGAACCTCATCTTAAAATATTTGGTCAAAATTTAAGATTAGGTATCTACTAACATCTACCCATATGGTGATACCAGTCAAAAATACTTTTTTTTAAGGTGAGGGTTAAGGTGGATATGTTTTAGTAGGAACATAGCATACGATAAGTCCAACATTCAAATTATACGAAATTACTCCAAAAAACTTAATTTCCTTTTTATATAATAATTATACATTTTCAAGAATAATAACCTTTATTACATTTATAATTTGGAGAGCTTTTTTGAGACACATGGCCTAGCACAGTAGCACTTTGCCTATTAAAAGAGGTAAATGCTATAAATAATCTTTTCGAAAGCAATTGGCGTAAATGTCCTCGGCTTATAGAGGGTATTTTTCATAAGATGTGACATAGAACGTGTAGGTTTGGTGGAGACCAGAAAAAAATTGTATGGGAGAACGCATGTGGTACAAGTCCATAATAATATTCTTTGTCTTGTACCATTTCGTCTCGAAAGGGTTAAAGCCTGATCCACATCTGTGTCGTGTGTTGTGTTCTGGAGTGGTGTGTCGCTGTCATTCCATATATTTTACGCGCCACACTGCAACACAACACACGAGACAAATATGGTTCTACGCATATGAAATACATTGTAGGGATAGCGACACACGACTCCACAACACAACACAACACAACACAACACAACACAACACAACACAACACAACACAACACAACACAACACAACACAACACAACACACGATACTGATGTGGATCAGGCTTAAGGTGGGAGGATCAATTTTCCAAAAAAAAAAATACTTGAAATAGAAAATAAATTCTATAAAATAACCACAGTATTTACAGGATATCACGAAGCTGGAGCTTTTTTAAAGCCAGAGATTTGTTCTTTTATTTTCGTTTAAAAAGGAAATGTTAACAAAATTTGAATCCAAACTTTTCCATAATTTGACGTTAAAAAGAACTAATTTTGTTCTTAAATTCAAACGCAGGGGTTGGTTTTGGGGTTTTGATACCATAAATTATTTATGACAGCACTTATGCTAATTTTCAATCGTTTAAATGGGACAGTTATTACATTAAAGCCCTGCATTACGTTAGCAAATTCTTGCGATCTAGTCTCACATTTGTTTTCAAATAACTTTTATTAAGGGTAAGTTTCATAGACCTGTTTTTATTAACAGGTTTTTACTGATTTTGATCAAATTTGTGATCAGAGGCCAGTAGAAAATTTCAAAAGCATTCCATAACATTATTTTAAAACTTGGCACCTAACAGTTTTTGAACACTATCCAGATGATAAAAACATTGTAGAAAAAATGTCTTTCCCAAAAACACATCGCCCTTGTTTATTTTTATTTAAAGAAAATCGAAACAAATTGTATGTGGTCTCCCAGGCTGACAAGAGTCATGTTTCAATTTAGAGAAAATGTTTTACTATGCTTAGGTTTAATTTTCCAATGACAAGTTTATTAAAGTTCAAGCATATTATTTAAGCTTAAAATAAATTCTTAAAAAAGAGCAGATGCTGGGAACGCATTTTCGAGAAAATAAAACAACAACTTGTTTTTCTGTTATTCGTCACCCGAGGCTTCAATCTGTTGTTTAAATAAATTCCTCCAACATTATATATTTTACAATATAAATGTTTTGATTTTTTTGTCAAAAACTAAAATACAAAATTAAATAACAAATTTTTTGGTGTTTTATAAAAATTGAACAACATTGAATTTTAGAAAAACAGAAAAATTTACTAAAGTTCGTAAATAATTTTTTAATAAAAATTAGTTTTAAAATGTCTTATTTATTTGTTTTTCATAACTTTGAGCTTGAAAAACAATTTTTCAAAAACTATTAAAATTCTTTATTTCAAAAACTATTAAAGTGCTTTATTTAAAAAACAGGATTAAAAAAAAAAAAATAAATAAATAAATAAAATAGAAATTATAATTGTAGTCCTTAGGTTTTAAATATTTTGTTTTCCATTTTAAGTATTTTTTAATTCTAATAATTCTCCAGCTTAACCACCGTCAACCAGACTCTTTCGTATGCGATTGTTTTCATTCCTCGGCTCAGCCTCCAGGCTCTAGGTTCTTGTCACACCTTATGCAAAACACCATATTTATAGGTAACGTATGTATGTCTGGGGTCTGGGATCGCTTCCCAGCCTCGTCCACCTAAAAACTAAAAAGTTTTTTTTTTTAGGGCTACTGCCTCTTGCGAGGAGGTCACGAATAAGTGCTTCTCGTCTAGCCGTTCGGATGCGGCATAAAATTGTAGGTCCCTTCCATTCCTGTCGAAAGGCGCACACAGGAATGGTTGTGAGTTGTTAGTCACTAGGCCCTGGTTTTTCATGAGCCGTTGTGCCACCCGATTTATTTTTTTGGTATGTATGTTTTTAGAATTAGATAAGTATTGTTTGGACTTTTAACTTCAATGTCACCGTAAGATAGGCTCATTAAATTTTGATACCTGTAAGTATATTAATCTCCAATGGGGATTCCGAAATTGCGCTAAATTGAATGCTTTTAAAACTCAATGCTGATATTAGTTACACTGTCGCTAAATCGGAAGCTTTCAACTTTTGCCTTTGTCTTTGAATAGCACTTGCATGATGTAGGAAACTGAAAAGTTTTTCAGACTTTATTCAAGAAGTTTGTCTTCCCTTTTGATCTGGCTTTAATTTTTAAAAAGACGTACATTTTTCCAAAACTTTTGAACAGTTGAACATAGTAAGGTACTCCTTACAAATTTCCTCTAGTCTTTTCGATATACAGTCGACGCCTCTTCTAGCGAACGCCAAGGGACTACTTAAATGTGATTTTAAATTTTAGGAAGAAAAATTAAGAACTTAATTAAATTCATTCGCAAAGAAAGGAATTTGTGTATTTTCGAACATGCTCAGGCTTGAATCCCAGTTAAAAAAAAACTGAATTTTTTTGTCTAAAAATAGTCAGTATATGAAACAAGACGATTTTAAGACGTTATAACCGATGACAAGCTAATACAAATTATATGAAAACCCACTTAATGAAGAAAAAGTGGTTGTTAAAAGCGACTCGTCGTTATAAGCCACGTCGTCTTAGGTGGTGTCGTCTGTACCTCGTTCAAAAAATACATTTAGGGACATTTAAGACCCTAACCGAAAATATAAGTTAACTTTGACCACCGTGTTGTTATTTTTTCGCTAGAAATGAAATAATTCTTCTCTAATACCGATTATCTTCTTCTTCTTCATTTTACCGACGGAGATTGTCATGATCTCGAGAGGGACCACAACTCTCCCACTCAACTGCTTCGCCTTCAGTTCCACTTGTGGGGTTCACCGGGTTGACCTGAGAAAACGTCGACAGGCCTCTTGATTTTAGATTGTTCCATGTCTGAGGCCAACTAAATGCAGTTGTCGTTGCATTTGTTTCATCCAGTAGCTTTTGCGCCTGCCCTTCTTCCGCGATAGTGTTGGAACGTCTTGTGCTATTGCCTATTGAACTGGGTTCTCATGGCATCTTCTTTGTACATGACGGTACCAGCTAAGTTGGTCATGCTGTATTTTGTCCAAGATGGTATTTTTGAGGTGTATGCTTCCTCGGATTCTCTTGCTTCTTATTCTATCACGCTCATTTCTGCTGCCGTCAATTTACTCTCATACTTCTTATACATTGTCCAACACTGTGAACCGTATGTAAGCGCTGGACGAACAACTGCCGTGAAGAGCTTTCCTTTCAGCTTTGGGGGCATTTTTCTATCACAGAAGATGGCAGAGTTTTCCCGCAACTTCATCCAACCTATGGCTACGCGATGTTTGATGTCCTCATCACAAGATCCCTCGATATAAGGGCTGGTCACGAGACGAGAAAAGTCTCGGTCTCGATCTCGGTCTCGCATGACGAAACCGAGACGAGACTGCCTTTTTAGCAACCGAGACGAGACCGAGACGAGACTGTATATCTAATAATAATAATAATAAAGTCTAATAAATTAAAAAATCCAATTTCAGTTAAATATTTATTTTCTTCTGCAAATATTTAGACGAAAATCGAAAATATTTCGTTCCAATAATCAACAGTTTGTCCGAAAATCGTATTTTTCGAAGACGAGGCCGAGACGAGACTTAATTATACGAGACCGATACGAGACTGAAAATTTTCGATTTTTACGAGACCGAGACGAGACTTACAAAAGTCTCGCAGAGCCTCGTCTCGTTGCCAGCCCTACTCGATATTTATACACTTGGGAAGCACTGTTCCATTCAAATAGATGTCCGGAATAGGCCTGTGTGGATCTGAAAATGGACAGCATAGGTATTCGGTCTTTTTCGCGCTAATACGGTATCCATTTCCCTCCAGAACATCCACCCATACATCAAGTGCTCGTTGCAAGGACACAGGATCTTCACTTATGATGACTCCATCGTCAGCAAAGAATAACTGATTCACTTTGGGGTCCGTCAACTTATTCTCAAGCAGAAAGTCAAGGACAGTAATAAAGAGCAAAGGACTCAATACGATTCCCTGGTGCACACCTACTCTAATTGCGAACTCTTCGGTGATTCATGCGGGGCATCTTACCTTTGTTTTAACATGCTCGTACATGTCCATGATCATCCGCACGTAGACTTCCGGAACTCCTCGTTGCCTAAGTGCAACCCATATCAGATCTCGTGGTTGTCTGTTGAATGCTTTTTCTCATATACCGATTATCATTATAGTTTACTTCGATTGTTGGTTTGTAATGCATAGACAGATTTTTAAAACTTACAAATAGCTAAAAAGGATTTAAAAAAAACTTTATCATTTCTTTAAATGTACACTCGTACAATACAAAATACACACAAGTAGCTAAACTATATGCATCATAATATCTGGTAGTAATAATCTTTTTTTTTTATTTATATGAATATATAGTTTTTTAAACTCAGATACAATGTCAAATAAAAATTATTACTTCCTTTGTGAAATTACAATGGGTGAATGCATTCTGCCAGAAATAGGAAAGTATATTTCTTCTGCAAACAAAACTATAAACTATACAAATGCAAGATATCAGCCTGAAGAAATAAATAGTTGGTATAGTAGAAGTATATTCAACTGGATGCATCAGACGTCGAACCAAACCAACAAAGCCAACTACACCACTCGAATTATTTTGCACCACCCGCACCCGACCCATCAGAGCCCAGCTACCAGCCACCAACCAAGTGTCATGCTTCTATTGTCATATGGTAATTTTTTACGACACCATGGCATTAGTTTCTTGCATTATTCATGCAAATGTCTCCAGGCTATACAGCGAGAATCAAGGCTTATATCGAATGATTTTCTACCATAAATAACATCCCCTCTCGTCTCGTCATTCGCCCACTTCCATCTACATCTCTATAGCCATCATCATCGCTATATTATGTATAGTACACTTGAAGCATTAGGAAACTCAGTGCTTCTTTCGTTTTCGTCATAAGTAATCACTCTTGTCAACGTTTTTCCATACAAATAGAACATTTTTATGTATTTGTTTGTATTTTGTAGATAACATATTGCATCTAGAAAGGATACTCCTTTTCGATGTAAGAACCGGCAACGGGTTGGTCTATAAGGACAAGGAATAAAATCCAATATCTGAAGCGATACTTTTTTGGCACCAGCATCATGGCATCGCAGCGTTGGCATTGTATCGCCGGATATTCCTCAAGAGAGAAATGCATCACGTGGGTGGATTTTTTCGCACAAACTTGCCTCGTGCATTCACTTGGGTGAAAAATCTCTCATAATTTGCTGAAACAAAGTTAGGAAATAGTAAAAAAAAAAATGAAATAACAAAAAAAAAAAGAACTTACCCATGCGAAAATGGAACTGTTTACCCTTATGCACCGCATATATACTTTTAAGCAGGATGTTACACTACGTCGACATCCTGACATCAAACATTTTTCAGAGTCAGCGCTCGCAATATGCACAAAGTCTGGTGCTGACGTGATGTATCTAAATGCACTTGTATCATCTATATGCTAAAAGTATATATATCAACGTCATTTTCGCTCCTCGGATGGGTGGTCTCTGGTGCACCTGATCAGGTATATGGAATAGAGAATAGAATGCTTTCAAAAATTGGATATGATTATTTTTCTTCGTTTTATATGCAGATAAGTTGGTATAGGAATTTTACTTGGCGATGAATGGCGCCCAGCAACTTTTAGCTTTGCTTGGTGTGGAAAAACAAAAAAAAATTGGAGTTTATTCAAGAAAAAGATATAGAAAGATTATAAAGTGGATGTTTTGTGCAAAGCGAAAACCAGAGGAGAATAAGAAGAAGAATGAAAAGACTTAGATATATGGTGCGGGTTCGGTACGAATTTATACGGATTCCACAAAATGAAATAAAAAGATTTCGAGATTATGTACTTTTGGCGAGAAATGGTAAATCTAATACGAAACTAAGTGCAGACAGCCCACACTCAGTAGCAGTAATATATTTCTTAGAATATACTCATAAATATCTTAGCGTTGAAGCTAAAGCTACAGGTTAATTGTGTTTCGGGGTAATGTTTTTAAGGGCAAGATAAGGCAATTTTTTAAGATTTGACTTTTTATACAGTTCTGATTTAATTTTTTTTTGATTTATGTGCAAATATTATATGTTGTATAACTAGTTTTTGTTTGGTCCTTTAAGAGCTGTATACAGGTCCTGCAACTATTGAAGTAGTTTGAAGTTTTTTGTATTTGTCGTTTTTTTAAGGCCACAAATAACGCTATACAAATTTAGTTTCAGTATTAACTTCGATTTTGATAACAAAAATTCAGCTTATTATTACAGGTATGGACTACGGTTTGGTAAAACAAATTAAAATATAAGTTAAGTAACTTAAACGAACCATAAGAACCGTGTTTTTACTTTCAACTTTCTCAATATTGGATGGTTCAATTTAAGTGAAATTACTTTTGTATACAAACTTCTCAAAAGGGTAGTTATGTGCATTCAAGAAGACACAAGCGTCCACGGGTTTTTCTCAAAACCCACCTCTGTCTACCAAACTCCTACTTTCATCTCCTAGTGCTGAACATCGGGTGTCTAGTACCTCAGCTGGAGACGGAGTTTAAATCCCCGTGGAAAGCTGTTGGGGTCAGCCAAAGAGAGAGGGGGGAGTGTTCTCACTAAGGCACTTTTCCTTTCATCGAGGCGGCAGCGGATGAATTCTTCAGATGGAATCAACGGTGGCGTCTGCAGTTCCAGTTAGGTTGTACTACTTAGTGAACACCTTATATGGGCTACTACGACATATTCATAGCACAGGCCTATAAGGAGCGTTTTATCCGACTCCCTACCCTTGGAGTTATACGAAGGGTCTGGTCCTTCGGGTCGGGGGTTGTGCATCGTGAAAACTTCCCTACCACGTAAAAAAAAGTTGTTCCGAAACAACAACAAGCCTCGGATATGGATGATTTTAAAGTTGACGACCCCAGCAAACGAAACAAGGACAATGAATTTCGGATCTGCACGTGGAACGTCCTGTCTTTATACAGAACACGTGCCGCCTAACAGTTAGTGGAGAACCTGATCAGGCTTAAGGCTGACGTAACAGCCATCCAGGAAGTGCGATAGGATGGAGAGGGCATATGGAGACTGAAATCGTGTGACATCTACTACGGCGGGTACTTGAAGGAACAGGGTCAGCGGCTCTTTGGTTGTGGTTTTGTGATAAGGGGAAGACTTAGGCAAGAAGTCTTGGGCTTCCCAAGTGTAAGCGAGCGCCTGGTCGTTATCCGCATCAAAGGCAAATTTAAGAACATTACTCTGATCTGTGTTCACGCCCCCCATGAAAGGAGAGAGGACTCAAGCAAAGAAGCATTCTACGATCTCCTGGAGACAACGTTTGATATGTGCCCGAAGTATGACGTGAAGATTATTCTTGGTGACCAAAGCAAGATTTGGAATAGAGGTCATCTTTGGTTCGATAGTTGGAGGACACAGCCTACACGATGAAACTTCTGGCAACGGACACAGGCTGGCAGACTTTGCGGCGGGGCGAAATGTCATCATCTGAAGCACCTACTTCCCACACCTCAGTATACAGAATGGGACTTGGTGGTCGCGTCAACAAAATCGACTTCGTTGCGATAGACGCGAGACATGCTTCCAGTATCTTGGACGTACGAACGTTCCGAGGGGCCAATATTGACTCGGACTACTACGTGGTGGTAGCTAGACTACGTATGCGGATATCCATGATGCGACAACGCAGAGCAGATGCTGTGAAAAGTTACGATGTCGAGAGGCTTAAATCGCAAGAGACCGCCAAAACTTTTGCAGACCACGTAACTCTTAATCTCTCAGGAGGGCCGCCACCAGCATCAAGTGCAGGGGACCAGTGGAAATACTGTCAACAAATCATCAGAAGTGCCGCCTCTGATGTGCTGGCTTTCACTAGGCGAATACAACGAAACCCCTGATTCGATGAAGAGTGCCGGCTAGCGCATGCAGCTAAGGACGAGGCCTACCAGGCAATGCTGTTGAGAGAGTAGCCCGGGAGCTCTACGGGCTGAAACGAAAAGAGGAATGCCGACTTCTCAGGAGGAAATAGAGAGAGCACGAGAAGCGGGTGGTAGAGTATATTGAGGTTTGTAGCGGTAGGGGAGATGTTCGAAAATTTTATCAGAGGGTGAAGCGATTCACCCAACGATACAAGGCTAGAACGGAAGCCTGCCGAGATGAGAGTGGGAATATGGTAGTAGACACACAGTCAGGATCTGGAATGAACACTACTCTAGACTGCTTAATGGCGAAGACAGCCAAGATGCCGCTAATAGGCAGAAAGCTCCATTCAACTTGGACGATGATGGCTAAGAGTTCCGTCCACCCGACCTAACCGCTAACCGAAGTGCGGCTGACGATATCCAAACTTAAATCGTACAAGGCTGCTGGTGCGGATGGCTTACAAGCCGAACTATTTAAATCAGCTGGAGATGAATTGGCTAGGAGCATACACCAGCTCATCTGCAAAATTTGGTCAGATGAAAGTATGCCCGATAAATGCAACCTCGGTATAGTGTGCCCCGTCCATAAAAAGGGAGGTGTTCTGAAATGTATCAACTACAGAGGAATTAGTCTACTAAACTCCTAAACGTCCCTTATAAAATCTTGTCGGCCATCCTGTGTGACCGCTTAAAACCTTTTGTCAACGATCTGATTGGCCCCTATCAGTGTGGTCTTAGGCCAGATAAGTCAACCGTCGATCAAATGTTCGCACTCCGACAGATTTTAGAAAATTCCCGAGAATTCCAGATCGATACACACCACCTTCTTATCGATTTTAAAGTCGCGTATGATAGCGTGAAAAGGGACGAATTATACAGAGCCATGTCGAGTCTCGGCATCCCTGCCAAACTCGTCCGCCTGTGCAGGATGACGATGGAGAAATCTCGCTGCTCCGTCAAAATTGGTAAGAACACCACCGATTCCTTTGATGTTGAGAAAGGATTGAGGCAAGGTGACGCGTTATCATGCAACCTATTCAACATCGTTTTTGAAGCCATTGTACGCAACGCACATGTCAACACCAGCGGTACAATCTATCACAAGTCCGTTCAATTGCTTGCATATGCGGATGACATTGACATTGTCGGCAGAACGAAGCGAGCTGTGGCAGGGGCATTTGCGAGCATTGAATCGGAGGCGGCTAAAATGGGATTGCCGGTTAATGTGGACAAGACGAAGTATATGCTGTCATCGAGAGAGGAATCTCAACATCGTCGACTCGGGCAAAATATCACGATGAACAGATATAACTTCGAAGTTGTCAAGGACTTTGTCTACCTGGGCTCCACTATTACATCGCAGAATGACATCAGTGCAGAGATCAAGCGAAGAATTACTCTTGCCAACCGCTGTTTCTTCGGTCTAAGAAGGCATTTAAGTAGTAAGGCCCTCTCTCAGAGAACCAAGGAGACTTTATACAAAACCCTAATCATCCCGGTCCTGCTTTATGGGTCAGAAGCATGGACACTGAAAGATTCGGATAAAAATCTGCTAGGCTGCTTTAAGAGGAAGATTCTTCGTGTGATTTTCGGTCCGGTGTGTATCGAAGGAGTATGGAGGAGAAGATTTAACGACGAGCTATACGGGCTATGCAGCGACGTTGACCTGGTCAAAAAGCTGAAAATACAGCGGCTGAGATGGCTGGGGGACGTTGAGCGTATGGACAGCAACGCACCTGCCCGACGAGTCTTCGAATCCAACACCGATGGGGTACGCAGCAGAGGAGGAACCCGTAACAGGTGGCGCAAACAAGTGGATGACGACATCAAAGCACTCGGTGTGCGCAACTGGAAGCGGCTAGCTAGGGACAGAGCTGGCGGGATGGGCTTGTTAGTTGAGGCCCAAGCCCATCCTGGGCTGTGAGCGCCATCAAAAGTAAGTAAGTAACATTTTTGGTGATGTTACATTTGGCCCTAGAAGTTAAAAGCTTGGATTTATCATTAGGACGACATTATAAAGACAGACAATCCATCAAAAATCTACCATATATTCAACGATTTATTTTCTACGTTTACTGTGCTAATTTTGAAAACTTTTGTTTTTGCTAAATTGGCTCTAGTATTGCAGATTTGAACAAATAACTTGCTATTGGTTCTAGATACAATAATAAATTATACCATTTTGAAATCCGCATTCAACACGCATATTTTAAAAATAGTTGGCCACTGACGTATTTATGCATTTTTTCATACCAGAGATAATTTAACTTTTTCAAAAATTTGTTTTTTTCACATTTTGTTCAATATTTTTTTTTTCTAAGAATTCCAACAGTTATTATAATTTTTGTCTTCTTATGTTTTGGCACAAACAATGTTAAATATTGCTTCGCAAAAAAAACGGTGGAATTCATTAACTTGTATTCGTGGTATTCAAAAACGTAAAATAACGCAAAAAATAATGCCCTGAACAAAAAAATGCATATATCTTTTCTTGTGGTTGGTATAGACTTTTTTTTATTAGTTTTCAGGACGGTCATAAAGTCTACTATGAGGCATTCCAAGGTTATCCATTATTTACTGGACAGCCTGTATAACTTACATATATGGGCCAGCATAACTTATTTAAATTTATTATAAACTGAAGAATTGGTTTTAACGCAGACTTGAAAACCATTACAGTGTTCTAGTAAATAAGTGCAAGTTCAGGGGACCAAGTCGTGCATTTTGAGTTTATTTATAATAATTTTATAATTCTTATCTATAATTTAAGCATTTAATACGATTCCGGAAACTATAATTGAATTTATTTTTGGTTATGGTACGGCTTGAATGCATTTAACTTTTTATAGAGATCGTTTTTATCCGTCTATTCACCTGCTTCCAGCTCAACTAACGTGGACAAGGAAATTCTTAAACATATATGTTTAAAATCTTGAGCTAAGTCTATAAGCCATAATACGATTAACATATTTACACCAGCTACTACATATATAACCCATATAATAACTTCAAATAACCCTTAATGTAATTCTTTATATTTTTAAACGACAACTCATTCGTTTGTTATATACCACCTACTCCATTTGCTAAAATAAGATATAAAGCTAAATCCTCACACTTTAACAGGTCTTTGCGGATAATCAGCTCATAAGCTACCAGTGAGTTTATGTTTTATCAGCTCAATGCACTGTATTGACAAAAGATTCACGTTTAATACTTACATTCTACACCACCTCAGGTCTCACCTTTAATGTTTTTTTTTTTGGGTTTTTAACACAAAGGGTGCGCAAAAACCTCACATTTTTTGTTCTTTAAAAACTCAAATCAAAAAAGTCTGGAGTAGCTTCAGATTTAACTGCAGCTTTAAAATTTAAATTATTCAATATAATTGAATATAAAACACACATACTTTCACTCCTTGGGGAATTTTGCTCTGGTTACGTTACGTAGCGTACGTAGGTATGTACATAGGTGGTGTAGTGTATAGAGCAACGATGAACCCGAAAGAGCACGTATTCCGGTTATGAACGCTCCTATGTACGGGTCCTCAATTACAGGAATTCCCATTTCGCATATAAAACGTGATCGGATATAGAAAAAGTGAATAAATTATGAATCATCCTGTTCAGGTATAATCCCTGGCTGGCCACACTACTTCGACTATATCTAGTATACTACGACGAGCGACGTACTCTTATCCCCTTAACTGTATATCGTATACCCTGCTCTATATCCCAAAGGAATTTTTCGCACTGTCCTCTTTCAATCATGAAAATAAATCAAAAAAAGATATAAAAATGTGACGCTAAACCCCTTCCTTCATCCTTCACCACTTCCAACTCTGCGCTCTGCTCTGCTTCTAGTTCTCTTCTAGCATCATAGAGCATAAAATTCTTCTCAACCCACATACTGCAGGATAAAATGATTTTTTATCTCGAAGGGATATAATCACTTAAAGTCCAATGAAAATTCTGAAGGAATTTAGATGCGATGGCGCAAGAAAAAAAAAAAGAAATATTATTTCTGTTTACCTACATAAAAAAAAAATTAAAAAAAGAAATAAATACAAGAATATTTTAATGCATTCAAGTGCACTTTAAAACGACCTCATTATAAGTTACTTGACAAAAATATTGCCACATTATAAGATTTGTGTTAAGTATTTTTTTCTTTCCTTTTTGAATCCTGAAGCTCACTCTTGAGGAGAAATGATTTTCTTAAAGGGGCGAGTGATCCTATTTTTTAAGCACAATTAATTAATTTTGACCTATTTTTTAAAAAAGTATCTCATTTGTGAGCGTAAAAAGATTTATTTTTTAAGATTAAAAAACAAAATAATGTATTAAAATGAGGGAATAAGGGAAAATCTTGAGAGTCTCTTTTATGTGCTGAGTATTTCTACTTCCTGGAACATAAAAAAGGGAATTAAAAAAATACAACGGTGAATCAGACCTTTTATTGTCATTACGTGATGTTTTCACAAATAAATTTTGTTATAATGTTTACAGAACATTTTTTGTCATTATTCGCGGTTCGCGGAGCTTCGAAGCATAATTTTCAAGAACTGAATTTTGAAAAAGAAAGTCGTTTTTTTTTTAACTCTTTTTCTATTATTTAACTCTCAATATGAATTTAAAACAGTTCTGCAAATAGTCACCACTAAATTTTGAAAAAGAGATACGACTTTCAAATTATTATTTTTCGAAATTTAAAAGAACTCGGTTTCCTTAATTCAGTTTTTGAAACTCTTTTGGAATTATGTGCCTACCCAACTTTTCATTTTTCAAAATAAATCTCAATGCAAAGTTTTAAAAAGTAACTGTCTTTGTCAAAACAGCTTTACAAAAATTAGTTTTTAAAATTCATGAGTTGAAAAAAAGCCAAACAAAATATTTTGTGTTTTAAGATTTTTTTTTTCGAAATTTCTATTAATTGTTTCTATTTATTGTCACACCTACGGTGTGACTAAAAGCTTATGTGTTTCGGTTAAGTCGAGACAATACAAAAATTGTTTGGGAGAAAGCAAACAATCTCTTCTTTTATTTTATTTTATTTTATTTTATTTTTAATTTAAGTTTATTTCACTGCACAATTTTCTTAAAGCACAGTTTTTGAAACATTTATTTTACACCTAAAAATAAAATGGTTTAAACTAATGTTTTTCAAAATGTTGCTATAATCAAAGTACAGTTTTTGTTCCCCAAACTTAATGCTCTTATTAATTTTTAGTGAAACGGAATGGTTCTAGGACTCTTACTTTCAAGATATTAAAAAATAAAGAAACCAACTTTTTACTAAAAACAAAAAACACTAAGGCCTGGGTTCTACTACCTAACTTTGTTCTACTTTCGAATCCATTCGAATGTTGTTTTTAATGTTAATTTAAAAGAGGTAATATGAATGGAAGAAGGATCAAATGTTAGTACTTCCAACTCTTTGCCATAGAATCTCTAATAAGCGCTGTTTTATTTGATTTATAAAATACATGCTGTAGAATTATCCAATTGAGATTTTATGAATTAGAACATTTTTATTTCAGAATCGAATTACATAGTTGGGCCCCTTTCCTTAAAAGTGTCGCTAAAAAAAAATATGCCCCATCATATTTTTGGTTACCCTAATGATAATGATAACGATCACTAAGATGGATTTTTCATAGTTTTATGAGAAATTTGGTTAATTTGTTGTTTAATATATTGAAAAGTAAAAGTGCCCTCCTACGGTGTTAAGTGTTTGACTTAAAATAAATAAGAGCATTGAATTTTGAAAGTAAAAATTGTACTTAATTATTTAAAATTTTGCCTCCTCACATACGATTTTTTTTTCTTGACCCAACCTGCACGCTCAAACTTTTTGTAAAATCTTAGCTGAATTATCCTGTTTGAAGCAAGAATAAATAGGCTTTCATTGTGTTAACAGCCCAGCGTTTTCATTACCTTCGCACCCGATACAAAGTGAACTAGTTGAGATGCTTTTTAAAATGGTTAATAAACCCAATATAAAGTGTCTTTTTAAACCTTTGCAATTTTAACAAATAGTTTTAAAACTTATATCAGATAAACAAACTGGTCCACTGTTGAACAGTTAAACCTATATTAAGCTCATTCATATTCTAGCTATTTAAACAAAATTCTTAGAACAGAACGATTAGTTGGTAAGACTACAGTCAATCTATACAAACATGAGGTGAACACTGTGTTAACAGAATTATTATAGATCCTTTGATATGCGAGTATTATATTTATAATAAATTGTCTAATATAGTATCTCGTAATCGTAATATTGACTAACTGCACGAGAAAACCAGTCAACAACTTTTGTTGTTCTAGTTCCGACCTTATGCTATATGCTTATTGCCTTAAATAAAAAGGGTGATGTCATAGTTTCCAGGAAATATTATTTTCCAGTTTTTCACTGGAAACTTCACTTCCCTCTATCTTTGTGTGCAAATAATAATCGTATGTGTAAATAAACGGACTTAAGACAACAGGTGTTCAGAATTGCAAGCCAAATTATTGTTGGTGACACATTTTAATTTGCGATAAGTAAGTTCTAGTTTAGATAATACATATGTACATATATGGAATTGTATGTGCTCGTACAAAATTGAAAATGAAACTTAATATTACAGTAAGGATAGGGAAGTTCAGAATTCGATCTTGGTCTTATACATGTCTCACTTTGATGGGAAATACGTCCAAAATTTATTTTTAAAAAGGTGGGACACAGGGCTGGCTGACGAGACTCTGCGAGACTTTTGTAAGTCTTGTCTCGGTCTCGTAAAAATCGAAAGTTTGAGTCTCGTCTCCCGGACAACCGTCTTCCGGACAACCTGTTGATTATTGCAACGAAATATTTTCGATTATCGTTTGAATATTGCAGATAAAAATAAATATTTAACTGAAATTGGATTTTTTAATTTATTAGACTTTCACTAAATTTTGGTCCAAATATAGAGTCTCGTCTCGGTCTCGTTATGCGAGACAGAGATCAAGACCGAGACTTTTCTCGTCTCGTGACCAGCCCTAGTGGGACACAAGTCCATAGTTTTTCTCTGTCGGCCATAACTAAACTAAGTTTTATTAATAAAGTTGCATACATGTTGTGAGCAATAATAATAATGAAAGAAAAAACATTTTCAACAAATTCATATGCTTGTAAATAATATGCTATTTATTAAACATAAACATGCTATTTAAACAAAATCCAAACCAGAACCGAAATACAGTTATTTTCTCAGACAGTCAAGCGGCTGTCAAAGCCATTAATTCGGCTACATCATCCTCAAAATTAGTACGACAATGCCAGGAAGAGCTTCTGAGTCTGAACACTAACCTCAGGGTCACTCTTATCTGGGTTCTGGGTCACAGTGGCATTGAGGGGAATGAGCGGGCTGACGAGCTGGCCAGGCAAGGTTCAGCCCTTCATAAATCACTTGCGGGAAGAGTCAGTATTCCTCTTGGAGTTATGAAGGGCAATATATTCTCAATTTTTCTCTCAGAATCTAATCGTAGGTGGAATAGTTTATCTAACTGCATTATTGCTAGAAAAATCTGGCCTTCCTATAATAAATCCCGAACTATTAACCTAATGTGCAGACCCAGGCGAGACATAGCAAGGATTGTTGCAACATGCACTGGACACTGGCCAATAGGAGAACATGCGGCGAAGCTTGGCATCCCCTACAATACTCACTGTCGTAGTTGTGGGGACCAGCAGGAAAAGGAAACAGTCTTTCATTTCCTCTGTAAATGTCCCGCTTTGGCCAGAATGAGGCAACAATCTTTTGGGAAGCCCTTTTTTGACGACCTTAACGAACTCTCCGGAACGTAGATCAAAGATTTGACTTCTTTACTCAACGCGACGAAATGGATCTAGGATTTACTTCTGTTCCTCTTGCACCGTCTTCTTCCCCAAACTCCTATGACTGCGAGCTAGCAGACTAACGGTTTTTGAAGGTGGCTCATGGTGCACGAGGACCGGACGATCACACAATTGGGCCGATCTCCGCTTCAATACCAGCCAACAAGTGCCTAGGTGGCACAGTGTAGATGGGTCTTAGTTGCGGACTTCAACCCTTTTGAGTGTTTTCCTATTTTCAAGTTCAAGAATGTTTCAATGGATCTAGAATTAACTTCGGTTTCCTTTTGCACTATTTTCTTCCTCAAACTCCTATGACTGTGAGCTAGCAGACTACTGGTTTTTGAAGGTGGCTCATGGTGCACGAGGACCGGCGGACCACCCGGTTGTGCCAACCTTCGCTTCAATGCCAGTCATGGTTTTTAGTTTTTATTTGTTTTCTGTGTGCTTTAGATTGTGTTAGGATCATGTTTTTAAGTGAAAAAATCTCAACTGGAAATGGAAAAACAACATGCTGTTTTTATTTGTAGAATTTTTTGGAAGAGTTTTTCGTTTAACTTTGAAAAAAAAGCAACCAAGTCAAAATTGACAAAAAAGACACTAACGGGTAAAAAAGGCAAAAAAAGCACTAACGGTTAAAAAAGGCAAAAAAAGGCAAAATAAAATATATATATTTGGAATCAGGAGGACATGAATCGTGTTTGTATAAAGTCGATACTTTCTTACGATCACGCAAAAAAAAATAGGAAAAGTTAGCAAAATCCTTTCCCTGAACATAATACATTCTCTTAGTATCTTCTCTTTTTTTATTGCTTTTTAGTGTGGTCAAATGCTTTGATTATGCTTTAACCAGTATCTTCGCGCAAATATTCAAAAAATATTTTTAAATATCTGTAAACTGCATACTTTTTTTGCCTAATGTTATTTCTAACGCTACGACATAAGGCATTAATAAAGCTGTATAGTCAATTGATGACATTTCGAAAAACTGCCTTTAACTTGTATCAGAGGTAGACAATCTTCTCAAACTCTTTTTTTACAGTTAATGGGCCGTACTTATAGTCGTTTTAAACTATTATGATTAGTTCAAACTTTAAAGATAACCTAAACATTTATTTGAGTTTTCGTCAATGCACTATTTTTGACGTTCAATAATTTAATAATCTTCTATTTTGATAAGTACAAATTGGAATAAACTCTACTTAAGTAAAACATGAGTTTACCACTATGAAAACGCCCGCATAATAATTTGTATTATGAGAATTCCCTTGAAAAATATTAACATTTTTTTCATTGTTTAGCTACTGCTTCTGCTACTTTAAACTATAATTAATGTTATTAGCCGTGTTTTTTGAGAGAGTGTGAGCTTATTTAAAGAAAAACGGACATTTTATTTATTAAAATGTGAATACACTATTCACCTACCCCTGTTACCGTCAACGTTGTTAAAATCCAGTTCATAAAGTGGATTTTTGTCAAAGTGGATTTTCACAAAAAATATTTGCTTACAAAGAAAGAAAGGTATAATTCATTTCATAACTATAGGGAGTATTTTTAATTTTGTTTGCTATTTTGTGATACCTTAAAAATTGTTTACCAAATTTGAGACTGAGCCCCACCCCCCCAAACAAAATCCTGCGTACGCTACTGGGACAGGAATATAACCATCAAAAAATAAAAAAAAAAAGAATTAACAGAAAAGCAAATATTTATTATAAAAATTCAAGAAATCGCTCAAATTTTTGTTTCTTATTATTATTTTTTTCTTTTTTAATAAACATTTAAATGTGAGAAAATTGAATCAAAGCATAAATAAGATACAAACATTCGCATGAATTTGTGTATCTTATTAAGCTTTGACTTAATTTTCTCAAATATTGAAGTTTATAAAAAATTTCGCTTGAATTTTGCTTAGATTTAATATTCTCAAATATAAAAGTTTATTATTTGCGCAAATTTTTTAATATATTTTTATATTTAAGACATTTAAATCAAATCATAATAATATACACAAATTCGCGCGAATTTTTGTATCTTATTATGCTTCGATTTAATTTTATCAAATTTAAGAGTTCTTTAAATTATCGTCTATTATTAGATTTGTCTTTGGTTTGATTTTCTTATAAAAATATTTTGTTTTGTTTATTATCTAGGACACAATTCTTCAAACAAGTAGGAATTAAAGTCAAGACCGCACTCAACTACAGCGGAACTCCACTTTATGACGCGGCAAAATATTGTTTGAATACAATTAAATGAGCTTCATATGTCCCACTTGAGTGAGACATAAGTCCAAAATTGAATTTTCTGTGGAGCTATGTCCTTTCGCCGCCAATAACTAGTAAATTTTTTCAAAAAAATTCAATAGACAGATTTTTTTAGAGCAAAAATGAAACTGCTAAAAAATGTTTTTTAACTCGAATATCTTGAGAACAAAGAAAATCCAAAAATATATGTGAATACCATATTTATGTTGTGTAATTTTGAACTTTTTTAAACCACTCTTTGAAAAGATTTAAAACCAAAATATTGCCAGAAACGACTTTTCAAAAATGCATTAATTCAAAAAATCCATGCACTCAAAATCGTTCCAAAATCTAAATTTGGCACCTGACACTTAATATTACTTTTTATATTTTTTGTGGCCATAAAATTTTTCTTAGAAGTAGACTGCCTTGATTTATGGTATTTTTTTTTTTTGCCAAAAGTCTGTTTTCAAAATAATTGTCTTAAATAATTCTTAGAAACTTATAAGAGCGGTAAAGGACAATGGGCAAATATGTATGGAGCGTGGGCCCAGCACCAATAAGAACGGCCTTCATATCGTATATAAGCACTTGTTTATGCATTCATTATCCGTTAACAGTTTGTCCAAATTTGCTGTGTGAAAAAAGTTATTTAGTTTTGAATAAAATGAGTTTTAGGGTCACAATTCCTTTTTTCCATAGCAAAACAACCCACAAAACCACCCACAAACCACCCTTGTTTATACTATTAGGGGTTGAATTTTTTTAAAAACTTTTTCCTTATTTAGTTACGCAGAAAATGGTTGTACAGTTTATACGAATACAAAATAAATAAATTGGGTGGCACAACGGCTCATGAAGAACCAGGGCCTAGTGACTAACAGCTCGTAACCATTCCTGTGTGCGCCCCTCGACAGGAATGGAAGGGAGCTACAATTTTATGCCGAATCCGAACGGCTAGACGAGAAGCACTTATTCGTGACAAGTGATACTCTTGGAGGATTTGTCAATTCCTCGCAAAAGGCAGTAGCCCTGAAAAAAAACTTTTTAGTTTTTAGGTGGATGAGGCTGGGAAGCGATCCCAGACCTCCAGCGTGACAGTCGAACGCACTAACCATTACGCTACGGGCTACTACATATACATATTTTGCTCAAGCTAAAAAATCAAGCACTAGTTTATCTAAAATAAAGATAATGAAAACAAAGATTTAGTGTAAATATGTTGTTTTTTTTTTGTCTACGTGTTCAAAAACGACGACCTCTCTTTGATTCTTGACTATTTGGTGATTTTTGTGTAAAACAAGGACCTGGATTAGTGATTTTTGTACATGATAAATAAGAGACTAACATTCTTCTTTGAAAAACCGCAAAGAAACTTAAAATCGGTAAGGAACTGTCTGAGTTGAAATCTTTTAGTACCATAAAAAACAAACAAAATATTATATTGTTTGTTTATACTTTTTTTTTTTAATCTAATTTGTGATGAGTCCATAATAAATGTAATACCAATTTTTTCGTTACTAAATAAGGAATAAGCTTAAAATATATCAACCTCTTATAGCTTATAATAATATAATTATAAGGGTGGTTTTGAGGGTCGTTTTGTGAGTTGTTTTGTCTTACTTTTACGAATTGCAAACGAACCTTTCAAACAATACCTATTTTTATCCTGATAAATAAGGTGAAAATTGAGTTTTGTTTCATTTTTTCCAGAGATGATTTTGGCATCAAAAATGTTATTTTAAAACCAATATTTGTAATTTTTACAAATTAAATACTCAAAAAACTGCTTTTTGCTTAAAGTTGATGCTTGCTACATCTAAACATAGTTTTAAAAATCTCAAAATATTCAAGTAGTGTGCCATGGGTTCAAAGAACTTAATTCCAAAAAATGGCTTAAATCGAGCAAAAAATACACAAAATATTAAAGAAAAACTATGGAAAAAAGGAAATATGACCCTAAAACTCATTTTATTCAAAATTAAATAACTTTTGTCACACAGCGAATTTGGACAAACGGTTAACGGATAATAGTAGTAGTAGCCCGTAGCATAATGGTTAGTGCGTTCGACTGTCACGCTGGAGGTCTGGGATCGCTTCCCAGCCTCGTCCACCTAAAAACTAAAAAAGGTTTTTTTTCAGGGCTACTGCCTCTTGCGAGGAATTGACAAATCCTCCAAGAGTATCACTTGTCACGAATAAGTACTTCTCGTCTAGCCGTTCGGATTCGGCATAATATTGTAGGTCCCTTCTATTCCTGTCGAAAGGCGAACACAGGAATGGTTGCGAGTTGTTAGTCACTAGGCCCTGGTTCTTCATGAGCCGTTGTGCCACCCGATTTATGTTTATTTTATTTTAACGGATAATGAATGCATAAACATGTGCCTATATACGATATGAAGGCCGTTCTTATTGGTGCTGGGCCCAATTTGCCCATTGTCCTTTTAAATTTTAAAAACTATTTACTCAAAAACTGTTGACTAAAAGATATTGATTTATAGACAACAAAATGGATTTCTGGCCCTAAAATAGCTATAATCCAAGATAATAAGTGTTTCGGTTGTTTTTTTTTTTAATGTTTTTGTTTCTATTGGTCTTTTAGAAAATTTTCCCTCCCGTATAAACAGGGCAATATGCCCCTTATTCGAGAAAGTTTTTCAGAAGTTGAAACAATCGATCGAAGTTAAGGCAACATCTAAAACATTCGGCCTGTTAAGAGATTGTAAAAATACGGCATCACAATGTCGTGAAACAAAAAAAAATATTGGGTTAATTTTTTGAAAGGGGCTAAGATTAATTGCATTATTCGTGTCAATTTTAAATCTCTTTTTTATCTAGTAATAAAGTATTTTGAAGGTTTTGAATGAACAAGAACCACTTGTGTTGGCTACTACCGAGTATTAAATTTGGCTGGAATTATTGAAATTTCATGGCTGCCACACCAATCATCAGATTCCTTTTAGTGGTGCTTAGTCTTTAGTTCCAATTTTAATTTATAAATTGTTTTGCCGTCAACTAGATTCGAACCTAGACCAAGCTCCCTCAGAGGCCGTTGCACTACGCATTGCACCACCGAGGTCACCTGATCGTGCCCATCCAAATGAAGGTTTTTCTAATTTACAATTGCATTTGGACAACTAGCATTTTTACAAGCCACACACAAGTTGGATGTTATTCATTCGGGTTCTTTCTTTTTCTCCTTTCCGTTATCACCGGTTGCATATGTGTAATATGTAGGCACGATCAGGTGACCTCGGTGGTGCAATGCGTAGTGCAACGGCCTCTGAGGGAGCTTGGTCTAGGTTCGAATCCAGTTGACGGCAAAACAATTTATAAATTAAAATTGGAACTATAGACTAAGTGTGCTATTATACCATGCATCTAGACGCGTGCAACTTCTTCGAACTTTTTCGAATTCTCTTGTTGCACGAATATTTTACCCACGCGACACACGATATATTTTCTTCCGTTTCATCTATTCGAATTTGTTTTCTCTTTTGTATTTACATATGTTCGAAACGTTGCACGCGTCTAGATGCATGATGTAATAGCAGACTAAGCACCACTAAAAGGAATCTGATGATTGGCCATGAAATTGCAATAATTCCAGCCAAATGTAATACTCGGTGGTAGCCAACACAATTGGTTGTTGTTCATTCAAAACCTTCAATGTTAAATATGACGGACCGAAAGCTGTGCAGCCTAACTGCAAGTGTTATCACGAGAAAACACCTTTGAATGAAATTTAATTCTTGACCAGTGTCAAATTTTTCATACAATTTCCCTCCTTACAAATATGCAACGAATTTTTGCGGTGATAAAGGAGAGTAGAAAAAGAAAGAATGAATAACATCCAACATGTGTGTGGCTTGTAAAAATGCTAGTTGTCCAAATGCAATTGTAAATTAGAAAAACCTTAATTTGGATGGGCACGATCAGATGACCCCGGTGGTGCAATGCGTAGAGCAACGTCTTCTGAGGTAGTTTGGTCTAGATTCGAATCCAGTTGACGGCAAAACAATTTATAAATTAAAATTGGAACTACCCTTCAAGCAAAATCAGGGACCCAAATTTCTCGGTTCACTTTGGAATCACTTGGGAATCCAAAAAAAAACTGAGTGTCTCACACACATAAACAAATTTTCTGTGTACGCATGTAAAAAGAAGAACAAGAATCGAGAGAATTTTTGTATGCACGGAGAAATAGAGAGAGTATAGTCATTTTGTTTTAATTTCCACCACCTTTTTTTTTAGTTCGGTTTTGTAGGTAGTGTGGCGAAAACCATTGCTTTTTTATCTTTTTTCTTGTAAAAACCTTAAGAAATTTTCAATCAAAAATACAAGTTTTCTGTTTATTATATGTATATGTTAAGTTGTGGAAATATATAATGTACCTTTTATAATTGATAAATAAAAATAAAGTCTTGAAATGAACAGAATTCTGTTTGACTAGATGGGGAAGATTCATTCATTTTTGTTGGTCCGTTTTGGATTCCATTTAGGCTCCGTTTTCTCGGAGTATGGTGAATTGGAATACTCTCTCTCTCTCAATACATTCACATAATGGCTCCGTGATGATTCTAATTTCTATACTAATTTGATCCGATTTGGAATCGTTTTAGTCCGGTTTTGGGCCCGTTTGTGAACTGGTTTCGGATCCAAAACGGACTCGCTTGCTTGAAGGGTATAGACTAAGCACCACTAAAAGGAATCTGATGATTGGTGTGGCAGCCATGAAATTGCAATAACGGAGCGAAATCTGTGCAGCCTAACTGCAAGTGTTATCACGAGAAAACACCTTTGAATAAAGTATTTTGTTCGACCGAAATTTAGGTTACCTATACCAAACCAACAACATATAAAAACCAAACAAACAATGCGAGGATTTTGATTTGATTGGCATCTTCTTTAATTAAACTTTTCCTATTTGCACAATGGATTTGGGTTGCGTACTCGCAGTCGCTATATCAATCCCTTTGTTATCATTTCTGGCTTAAAGAAAACATAAAAAAAAAACTTTCAATTTCTGCCTTCTCTCATCTGCGATATTTATTTTTTTTTCTTTCTGTTCGCTTATTTTTTATCTATAAGGAAATCAGAGTTGCCTTAGGCTTGAGAAATACCAATGGAAATGCCATTCGTAGCGATTGAAATTGATGGGATAACATATTGAGGAAGTCCTTTGGAGCCTAAGGATATGTTTTGTTTCGTTGAAATACCTAAATAAAATTCCGGCAAAAGTAATTAAATTCGATTTGAGATTAAGAGCTTGAGAGATGTTACTCTGAATAGAATGGCATTTGATTGCTTGTTTAGCTTTTCTGTACAACAGGTTAAAAGGAATTTTTATTTTTACAAGGATCTTCTTCTCAATGGCAGTATACGAATGCGAGTGCGGGTGCTATTGGGAGTGTGAGTAGGTACAGTGTATACACGGATAAGTGTGAGTGCGATTGAGGATAGACTGTAGGTGTAGTTGTGTAGGACGTCGTTAATGTTGAGGATATATTCTTTTGAGGATGAAAGAGCCTGTTTGCTGTTATTGTGATGGATTATTTCGGATGAATTCCGTTTATTGTGTTTGCGGAATACTTTGGGTTATGGTCAATGGATCCAGTGTGATTGTGCAGTGAACGTTGTGTTGTGTCTTTGTGATGATGTACGAGCATAATAAACAAAGTAGATGTTGTGTTTTCGTTCGTCCTTGAAGTGTTTGTATTGTTAAGAGGACGTTCTTTACAAAAATGAGAGAAAAACACAAAATAAAGTGGGTTTGTTTATTTCGAGAAACGAGAAGGTAGCCAAACTTTGAACGATAAACCACTTTATTCAATGAAAGTTATTTCAACCTTTTTTTAAACCAACAAAATTTCGATATATAAAACTTTTACGAAACGTAAGCCATTATTCATTAAACTAAACTACGTGGAAAATAAGTTTAGACTAGAAAAAAAAAAACTTAAAGAAAACAAGAAAAAACATCATTCACACTACTGAACTAGACCGCATTCATGTTGATGAAATTATATGAACAAGGATTTAAGTCAGTTTGCATTAAACCTATGGGATATTATATTTAGCTTAGCATGCATTTAATATGTTTTTGTCACGAGAAATAGAATTACTCAACTTAAATCCGTGTCAGTAATTACCTGGGCTACACATTTAAAACAAAAGTCCTTCTCACACGATATATAGTGTTATTGCACTTGTTATTCAACTTAACCTAACCAAAGGTCACGTAATGCTCTTTTAAAATAAAAATGGTAAATTTTTTAGAAATTTGTTTTTCTAGCCATTTTTCATCGAATAGCTTAGCTTGACCAATAATTTTAGGATTTAATAGTAAAATATTATCGAAGCTATTTTAGAAAATTTCGATTTTAAGAGATCTTTAACTCTAAGTGTGATTTTAAATGATTTATCGCCAACACATGCACTTTTCTGATCATTTTGAAACAAAAATATTTTTGAAAACCGATATTTCGTATAATTTTGAAACATAAAATAATTGTTCAAAAATTTGGTGCATCCCTTAAGAAATCTTAAAAAAAATGGTAGCTCAAAACGGAAAAAAAAATTAACGTGCAGGTGGACCTGCGAACTATAAGGCGAAAATATATAGGTACATTGAATTATATTTACTGAAAAAAAAAATATTGGGTTACAAAAAATTCTAATAAATTGTTGTGTCCCCTTTCCCCCTGTGAAACATCATGGTGGCGCCTATGTATACCCCCATCAGCAAAAATATCTTTTTGAAGATGTCATATTTAGGGTTCGAGCATCTTCTTTATTTTATTTAAATTTGCCTATTGCCAGGCCCGTAACCAGCATTTCGTTTCGGGGGGGGGGGGGCTTGCTCTAAAGACAAACGTGTAACTATAGAAACAAAGCATACAAAACTAAGAACATAGTAATTTTAATTTTTTGTATTTAATAATTAAATAAGGACATTGTGCCACTCGTGCAAATCCGTCATAACTAGTTTGCTTTTTTCGAAGTCAGTTGTAGTTGTGAAGCCAGTCCCAGTAGAAAATCAAGTAGAATCGTTCAGACTTGTTTATAAAGCGATCTTGATAGCCGGTGGTGAACATTTTCAAACTGGAATTACTGTAGTACTTCGGAATCCCGCTAGATGGACTTTGGTCCAATTGGCACATTTTTCTTTTTCATTGTTTGTTTATGATGACATATTTTAGTTTCTGCCATTTGCTTAAGGTGAACGGAAGTGGTTTTTATGTGAAAAAGTGGCATATATTCGTGTTGTGCCAAAGATTTATCGTTAAATTTCAGCGAAAAAAGAACTAACTTGTGTTGGGCCAGTTTTCGCAATAAAGTAAGTACAGTTTTATAACTTATTTTATGTTTTAAAACAAAATGTTCCACTTTACCTGATAAGTTAAACAAAAAAATGTGTTTTGCAATGGCACTTTTCAATAGGACTGGTCACGAGACGAAACCCTGCGAGACTTTTGTAAGTCTCGTCTCGGTCTCATTAAAATCGAAAATTTTCAGTCTCGTCTCGGTCTCGTCTCCGAAAAATGCGATTTCCGGACAAACTGTTGATTATTGGAACGAAATATTTTCGATTATCGTTTGAATATGTGCAGAAGAAAATAAATATTCAACTGAAATTTAATTTTTTAATTTATTATACTCTCTGTAAATTCCGGTTCAAATATACAGTCTCGTCTCGGTCCCGTCTCGGTTGCTTAAAAGGCAGTCGAGACCGAGACTTTTCTCGACGAGTAGCCAGCCCTACTTTTCAAACTTATGCCGTTTTTCTTTATAATATTTTTGACTAATCGTATCAAATAAATTTGACTTCAATAGGTTTTATCAAGTTAAACCATTATTTCCTTTTGCCAACGGAGTGTTGAACTGACTCCAAAATAAAAAAAGCTGATGTGAATAACATCATTTTTTTTCGGAAAAATGACTTAATTAGGAGAGGGTTTGGGAAAACTTTTATTTTTGCACCTTTTTCATAATTTTTTTACTTTATTTTGTTGAATTCCAATAAATTCCAATAAATAAAATATTAAAGAACCTAACCCAATGTCTAAAAAATTTAAAAAATTCTAAATACATTTAAAAAAAAAATAAAGCAATGAAAAATCGTATGACTAAAAAACTTTAAACTCATTTTCTGAACAATCAAGTTTTTTGAGTTATGCCGGTTTTCTTTTAGAGCAGATATTTTTTCTGCCACAACTTTTAAGGGGAGGCGAACAAGAAATTTGAACATTTCAAAAATAGGTAACAACTTTCAAATATGATTGACTGATGGCTATAATTTTGATGGATTAAAAAATCTCTTATAAAAAGCCGAATTTTTTGAGAATACATTCTTCGCTAAATTTAAGTTTATTACCTATCTGACAAGGTATGAACTGTCAAATTCCAATGAAGGATGGCTACCATGATGATGGGTTAAAAACCCGATTTTTTTTAGAATTATTGTAGAACCATATTTGTCCCGTTTGTTGTGTTGCTGTGTGGCGTAGGAAATATTTGGAATGACAGCGACACACGACTCCACAACACAACACACGAGACATGAGTGGTTCCAACTTAAAACCTTCTCTACTGGCTTCAAACTGTCTTCGAAAAAAGCAAGCCAGTTGACGAGCTAGTTGCTCAAGTTTGTGTCTGTTTGTAAGAAAATGTGAGTGTATTGCCACTGGCTAGCCAGTACTGGATCGTGTGGCCTCAGAATAAGAAAAAAATTAATCGATTTTCTAATCCACTTCACTCACGGAAGGATCGGATTTTCGACTGATTTTCATTACATGAATTTAGATTTCGATTTGGAGTTGTGCTAAAATGGTGTTGAGATTACAGAAGAAGATTTCACACAAAGTGAACGTAGAAAATAACATACGTATACGTAATACTTTATTAGTCTCCTCATATTAAATATTATGCCTAAATAGTGTCTTGCTTTTAAAACATTAAACTTTACCTAAATAGTCTCCTTACTTTTAAAGACTTTAATTTATACCAAAAAGATTAAACTCTTTATTTTTTTTTAATTCAAAATAATTTCGGAAGGGGCTTTAGCCCCTCAAGCCCCACCACTGGCTACATGCCTATTCTGTCTTTCTTTTGCTCCGAAAAGAGTTATCAGAAATTTAGTAAACAAAGTGAAGATCACTGATTTTTAAATGTTTTTGTTAATTTTTATCTCCTAAATGTTTGAGTGAAATTTTTAAAACCTTTAATTCGATAGGGTTTAAATCCCCGTGGAAAGCTGTTGGGGACAGCCAACGAAAGAGGGGGGGGAGGAGTGTTCCCACTAAGGCACTTCTCCTTTCATCGAGGCGGCAGCGGACGAATTCTCTAGATGGAATCAACGGTGGCGTCTACAGTTCCAGTTAGGTTGAACTACTTAGTGAACACCTTATATGGGCTACTACGACATATTTGTAGCTCAGGCCTATAAGGAGCGGTTTATCCGGCTCCCTACCCTTGGAGTTATACGAAGGGTCTGGTCCTCCGGGTCGGGGGTTGTGCGTCGGGGTAACTTCCCTACCACGTAAAAAAAAGTTGTTCCGAAACAACAACAAGCCTCGGATATGGATGATTTTAAAGTTGACGACCCCAGCAAACGAAACAAAGACAATGAATTTCGGATCTGCACGTGGAACGTCCTGTCCTTATACAGAACACGTGCAGCCGAACAATTAGTGGAGAACCTGGACAGGCTAAAGGCTGACGTAACAGCCATCCAGGAAGTGCGATGGGATGGAGAGGGCGTACGGAGACTGAAAACGTGTGACATCTACTACGGCGGGTGCTTGAAGGAACAGGGTCAGCGGCTCTTGGGTTGTGGTTTTGTGATAAGGGGAAGACTTAGGCAAGAAGTCTTGGGCTTCCGAAGTGTAAGCGAGCGCCTGGTCACAATCCGCATCAAAGGCAAATTTAAGAACATTTCGCTGATTTGTGTTCACGCCCCCCATGAAAGGAGAGAAGACTCAACCAAAGAAGCATTCTACGATCTCTTGGAGACAACGTATGATATGTGCCCGAAGTACGACGTGAAGATCATTCTTGGTGACTCAACGCAAGATTCGGAAAGGAGGGCATCTTTGGTTCGATAGTCGGAGGACACAGCCTACACGACGAAACTTCCGGCAACGGACACAGGCTGGCAGACTTTGCGGCGGGGCGAAATGTCATCATCTCAAGCACCTACTTCCCACACCTCAATATACACAAGGGGACTTGGCGGTCGCGTGATCAAGTAACCGTCAACCAAATCGACCACGTTGCGATAGACGCGAGACATGCTTCCAGTATCTTGGACGTCCGAACGTTCCGAGGGGCCAACATTGACTCGGATCACTACCTGGTGGTAGCTAGACTACGTATGCGGATATCCATGACGCGACAACGCAGAGCAGATGCTGTGAAAAGATTCGATGTCGAGAAGCTTAAATCGCAAGAGACTGCCAGAACTTTTGCAGACCACGTAACTCTTAATCTCTCAGGAGGTCCGCTACCAGCATCAAGTGCAGAGGACCAGTGGGAACACTGTCAACAAGCCATTAGAAGTGCCGCCTCTGATGTGCTGGGTTTCACTAGGCGAATACAACGAAACCCCTGGTTCGATGAGGAGTGCCGGCTAGCGCATGCAGCTAAGGACGAGGCCTACCAGGCAATGCTGCAGACTCGAACAAGAGCTGCTGAGAGAGTGGCCCGGGAGCTCTACGGGCTGAAACGAAAAGAGGAACGCCGACTTCTCAGGAGGAAAAAGAGAGAGCACGAGAAGCGGGCGGTAGAGTCTATTGAGGGTTGTAGCGGTAGGGGAGATGTTCGAAAATTTTATCAGAGGGTGAAGCGATCCACCCAAGGATTCAAGGCTAGAACGGAAGCCTGCCGAGATGAGAGTGGGAATATGGTAGTAGACACACAGTCAGTGCTGAGGATCTGGAAAGAACACTTCTCTAGACTGCTTAATGGCGAAGACAGCCAAGATGCCGCTAATAGGCAGAACGCTCCATTCAACTTGGACGATGATGGCCAAGAGTTCCGTCCACCCGACCTAACCGAAGTTCGGCTGGCGATATCCAAACTTAAGTCGTACAAGGCTGCAGGTGCGGATGGCTTACAAGCCAAACTATTTAAATCAGCGGGAGATGAATTGGCTAGGAGCATACACCAGCTCATCTGCAAAATTTGGTCGGAGGAAAGTATGCCCGATGAATGGAACCTCGGTATAGTGTGCCCCATCCATAAAAAGGGAGATGTTCTGAAATGTACCAACTACAGAGGAATTAGTCTCCTAAACGTCCCTTATAAAATCTTGTCGGCCATCCTGTGTGACCGCTTAAAACCTTTTGTCAACGATCTGATCGGCCCTTATCAGTGCGGTTTTAGGCCAGGCAAGTCAACCGTCGATCAAATGTTCACACTCCGACAGATTTTAGAAAAATCCCGGGAATTCCAGATCGATACACACCACCTTTTTATCGATTTTAAAGTCGCGTATGATAGCGTGAAAAGGGACGAATTATACAGAGCCATGTCGAGTCTCGGCATCCCTGCCAAACTCGTCCGCTTGTGCAGGATGACGATGGAGAAATCTCGCTGCTCCGTCAAAATTGGTAAGAACACCACCGATTCCTTTGATGTTGAGAAAGGATTGAGGCAAGGCGACGCGTTATCATGCAACCTATTCAACATCGTTCTTGAAGCCATTGTACGCAACGCACATGTCAACACCAGCGGTACAATCTATCAAAAGTCCGTTCAATTGCTTGCGTATGCGGATGACATAGACATTGTCGGCAGAACGAAGCGAGCTGTGGCAGGGGTATTTGCGAGCATTGAATCGGAGGCGGCTAGAATGGGTTTGGCGGTTAATGAGGACAAGACGAAGTATATGCTGTCATCGAGAGAGGAATCTCAACATCGTCGACTCGGGCAAAATATCACGATGGACAGATATAACTTCGAAGTTGTCAAGGACTTTGTCTACCTGGGCTCCACTATTACATCACAGAATGACATCAGTGCAGAGATCAAGCGAAGAATTACTCTTGCCAACCGATGTTTCTTCGGTCTAAGAAGGCATTTAAGTAGTAAGGCCCTCTCTCAGAGAACCAAGGAGACTTTATACAAAACCCTAATCATCCGGTCCTGCCTTATGGGTCAGAAGCATGGACACTGAAAGATTCGGATAAAAATCTGCTAGGGTGCTTTGAGAGGAAGATTCTTCGTGTGATTTTCGGTCCGGTGTGTATCGAAGGAGTTTGGAGGAGAAGATTCAACGACGAGCTATACGGGCTATACAGCGACGTTGACCTGGTCAAAAAGCTGAAAATACAGCGGCTTAGATGGCTGGGGCACGTGGAGCGTATGGACAGCAACGCACCTGCCCGACGAGTCTTCGAATCCAACCCCGATGGGGTACGCAGCAGAGGAAGAACCCGTAACAGGTGGCGCAATCAAGTGAATGACGACATCAAAGCACTCGGTGTGCGCAACTGGAAGCGGCTAGCTAGGGACAGAGCTGGCTGGAGGGGCTTGTTAGTTGAGGCCGAAGCCCATCCTGGGCTGTGAGCGCCATCAAAAGTAAGTAAGTTTAATTCGATAGAAAGTTAAATTTTCTACAAGAACTTTTAAACGTTAAAATGTCGAATTCAGCTTACTTTCCAAAGTTATATCAAAAATATTGAAAAGTGACCAGTGTGACCATTTTATGTGTTTTATGAATTAAGTTTCATTTAAAGTTTATTTGAATTGAAAGGAAGTCACACTGAATCATATGTTTGTTGGCATTTTAAAATTGTAAGTTATTGCTCTTGAATCAAAATGATCTTCATTATTAAGATAACACCCTCAAATTATCGTCCAATCGCACTTACGTCCCTTCTTTCCAAGGTCATGGAAACGCTGATCAATTTTCAGCTCAAGAGATATCTTGAAGAACGAAAGCTTCTTAATGACCGGCAGTACGGCTTTCGAAGCAATAGGTCCACTGGTGATCTGATGGTATATCTCACCGTACAGTGGAACAAATCTTTACATCGTTTTGGAGAAAGTAAGATTTTTGCGCTTGATATTTCTAAAGCGTTTGATAGAGTTTGGCA